>JACCIB010001526.1:0-30037 GCA_018906965.1 Philotrypesis tridentata | reverse complement strand
GCGAGTTTGCCAAAGAAACTCAGGAGGCCACAAGACACAAACCATAAAGACGAGCACCGCCAGCAGCGAGTTCACACAACAACACGTGCCCCGCTCAGGCAACGTCTGAGCGAGAGCTAACCTTCGCAATCCGCCGGCGAGCGTGCGAAGTCCGCAAAGCCGACCTCGGCCAACCAAGCTCGCCTGAGCCACCGAGGGACATCCCAGGGACCATACCGCTGGGGACGTCACAGCAGCAGGACCAGCCACACCCACCGTCGCAGCAGTCAGCACCGCAGCAGCCAATACCGCCCTACCGTCCAGTCATCAACATCATGCGAGCTTCCAGCATCGTCATCGCTTTGTAAGTACGCTTGGATTGTTCACTCGGCTTGGCATTCGCGAATTATTTACCTTCGCCGTTCATTCGGTATTCGCGATTTAGAACCCATAGAAACCGAAACGTTTCACGCGAACTTCCGCGCAAATGACGCGAATCAAGCTAATGAAAACAGCGAAGAGCATAACGGGGCCGCGCTCCCAGCGAGGCAACGGTGACGGCGAAAAGCGCAACAAAGCGGAGAGCGATCCCGAGACAAAAAAAAGATTATTGCAGGCGCGCAAAATTTTTTTAAATTATAACCGACTGTCGCCGGACACGCAGCGACGATTGCGGCGCACACTGAGTCAGGAAAGTGTGCAGTCGGTCCCCTCCAGCGAGAGCCGAAAAAGAGACGCGCGGATGGCCGACGGCTGGAACGAGATGCGCGATAACCTATTGGATAGACATAGGGATAAGCCGCGCGATAGCAATCCCACACAATTCTCGGTGGATGAGAGCCGCGAGTCAGCAAAAGCAGCGGATCCCACAGTACAGCCGGGATCGCCGACAGGCGCCGGGGCAATCTATGGCGAGGCGGCAAGCGAAGATCCGCTGGGGATCACCGAATTACGCCGCCGAATCGACGGGTTAGACATCGGCTCAGAGCGTTGGGAGAGCGTTTGGGGCCCACTCGGCAAACCATTCAAAACCACCGATCGTCTCAGAATCGGCGAGCGCTGCATGGCGGGCGTCGGCAACCTGCTCGAAATCAAAAATATCGCGAACGTTAAAGTATCGGACCTAGCAGCGTCCGAAACTCGATCCATCGACGAGCGAGAAGTGGCAGCGCAAATTCGCGAAATGAGCCGTGCACAGGGGCTATCGTTCGACCGAATCTCGGTAACCGGCCGCGATGCAGCACAGGACAATCCGCGCAAGAAGGAGCAAGCGAGTGGCGACCGGTTGCTCTTCACGAGCGCGGAAAGCGCCGATGCCGAAACGATGGCGTTGATCGCGCGAGTGCTGGCCAACCGTACACGGGACGAAATCTTCAACATCATGCGCGCGGGCATGGCGAACAATACCACGAGCAACGCGAAAGCGCGCGCGAGCGGAGGCGACGGGATCGCAACCAGCTCTGTGAGAAGCCTCGTGGTCGAGAAAACCCCAAAGAACGGGCGAGCGCCCCCGAGAAATAATCGAGCAGGCGCGGGTGATCCGGACGATCAGCCAAGCAGCGATCCGGACGACGTCGTGTCCGAAAGCAGTTTCTTCTCAAACTCTCTATATGAGTCGGACTTCAGTAGTAGCTCGGCTAAGCACATACAACAGAACAGTACGCTATAGGCAGCCACGCCGAGAGAGACGGCGCGAAAGACGTAACGGCAGCCGTGAAAGTCGTCGCGAACGACGCGAAAGATACGACAGCAGCCGAGAGAGTCGTCGCGTACGGCGCGAAAGGCGCGACGGCAGCCGAGAGAGTCGGCGAGAGAGACGTGACGATGACCGAGAGAACCGCCGGTCAGGGCGCGAAGGGCGCGAGGGCAGCCGTGAAAGTCGTCGCGAACGGCGCGAAAGATACAACGGTAGCCGAGAAAGTCGCCGGGAAAGACGCAACGACAGCCAAGAAAGTCGTCGCGAACGGCGCGAAAGATACGACGGTAGCCGTGAGAGCCGCCGGGAAAGACGCAACGACAGCCAAGAGAGTCGGCGCGAACAGCGCGAAGGGCGCGACGGCAGCCGAGAGAGTCGGCAAGAGAGACGTGGCGACGACCGAGAGAGCCGCCGGTCAGGGCGCGAGGGACGCGAGGGTGGCCAAGACGGCCAACGCAGGCGAAGCAGCGGCGACAGGGATAATCGTCGCGAAAGGCGCGACGAGAGCCGCGATAGCAGGCGCCGGCGCGAGCGAAGCGACAGCCGCGGAAAGCGTGGCCGCCGACAGCAAAGCGGCAGCCGTGATCGCCGTAAATGGGCATCGCGCGAGCAGCTACAGGTGCGTCGGAGCGAGCTGCCCCAACGGGGGCCTCCACCTTCACCCTCGCCCCCACCATCGCCGCCCCCGTGCCAATATGCTCCACCCATATCGCCAAGCCAAACTATGGCGCTAGTGCCGGTTAATCGAGCCCAACCGCCGGCTAATTATTGGGATCACGCGAATCCGGACGGCTCTTCAGTGCCGTGCAGATTCACCCAGTTCACACAAGCGTTAAATTTGATACCGTATTTCGAGGGCGATCCGGATTCGCTGACCGGTTTCGTGACGGCCATACAGGACATTTTGACAATGTTCGGGCCGGCCTACGAGAGATGCTTATTGAGGCACATCGCGAATCGCCTCAAGGGCAAGGCCACCGACGGATTCAGAGCGAGAACCGCGACATATTCATCGGTGGAGTTGCTCTTGCGCGATCTCACGTTCCACTACGCGAATATCGGCGTCGCGGAGCAAATTCACGCAGAATTGAGAGTGATCGAGCAGGGCGCAACGGAGAGCGTAGGATCATACGGTTTTCGCGTGGAAAAACTTTACAACCGTCCTGCTCACGATTATTCAATCGGCTCCAGATCTGAGCCAAGCCGACAGAGACTCGCGCGCCCGTCAGGCGAATAGCGAAATATTAGATCAGTTCTTATACGGCTTACGCGCTCCGTTGGACCATCTGACCGGTCGCTCGAACCCGAAAACGTGGCAGGAGGCCTTCACGAAAGCGATGGAGCATGAGGCTAAGCGAAGCTCCAGAACGGGCATTGTGAGCATAGCGCCGCCGCCAAAACAGTCAGCACAGGTACGCCTCACGACCGCGGAGGAGATAAGTCCCGCAAACGCGCAGAACCGTGGTAGCGAAAATACAGCGAATACGCAAATGCAAGCAAGCGGTGATAACAACGATCACTGCCCATACTGCGACAAGCGCGGGCACACTCTAAGCACGTGCCGCACGATCGCTAATGACATAAAAAATAAAAAGATCAAAAACCCCCGTGGCGAAAGGAATGCGCAAGGCAGATTCCCGTATAGTAATAAGAATTATCGCGGCGACAAAGGTCGAGGCGGCGGAGGCCAGAATGAAAACCAAGGCCAAGGCAACTCGGGCGGTGGTAGCGGTAACAGCGCTGGAAACGGCGAAACAAAATCCGCCGGCGGCCAGAGCCCTAGCAATGGCAACAACAACGCAAAAAACTAGAAGGGCGCTCGCCGCGTTCCCCAAACGACGGGCGTCCTTCTGACAATAGCAATAAGTTAGATAAGTTAGTAGATAAGGTGCAAGCCCTCAAAATAAGTCCGAAATCGGACTCGAGCGGCGCCAAACAAGAGGAGCAATTGATTCCAATCGAGCCCCCAGCCAAAGCGAAAACTCTGGATTCTCAGAATTCAGAGTCGCACGTAGAACCACCTCCCGCAAATAGGGAGAGTGGCGAGTGTGCGCGTCAGCGTTCCGCTGCGGATAGTTCACCATCACGGGCTATCGACGAAAAAAAGGTAGCATCGGAATCAAAGGATCCTCAGAGTCTCGCGGCCGAGAAAAACGCGTCGGGTGAAAAAGAAGCCGGCGCGAATATAAAATTTCTGACCGCGGGAAGGCAGCCGCCAATAGTTACGCTGAACTCCCAGCAGTTCAAGGAGGGCAAATGTAACCTGTACGTAGATTCGGGTGCGGATATTTCTACGATAAAAGTAGGAAAGCTAGCAACGTGCTACCCGTTTAACCGCGATAGAAAAATAATAATTCGCGGCGTGACAGCGGGAAAGGAGCAAACGTTGGGCGTCGCGACCGTGTTTTTACACGGGGTGTTATGCGAAATGCATGTCACCCCAGATGATTTTCCGATAGATACCGACGGCATCCTAGGTATCGACGCGATGGAGGCGTTGGAGTGCAATTTGTTCACCAACGCGAGGTATCTCGAAGTTAAGGGCACAAAAGTCCCGTTCGACGCGATAGAGAGCGTAACGATACCGCCGCGCGTGAAAATGGTCATAAGCGCGCACGTGCAAGATAAAGACGCGAGCGTGGGCATGGTACCACTAATGGACCTGCACTCTGACCTTTTATTCGGAAATTTTATCGCCGAAAATAGAGGCGGCCGTATTTACGCGGTGTGTATGAACACGGGTAACGACGCGGTTACAATCCCGGTTCCAACGGTGGAACTGATAGAGTGCGAGGCCACCGAGTCGGATCCCCAAGCCCGAGCCGATGGGGACGGAGCGGACGAGGAGATTACGGGGCCCACCGCGAACTTAAGGAGAACGTTCGGCGGTAGCTGCGAAAAATACAAGGAGGTAAAATCTCGAAACGACAAGCTACAGCGCGACGACGCGGCGAGACGCGACAGAGTCATGAAAATTATGGAACTCGCGGATCTCGACGGTTGTAACGACGAAGAAAAAGAATATATTCGCGAGGTCGTGGACGAGTACGCAGGAGTATTCGGACTCGACGGCGAGCCACTAGCCGCGACGCAATTATTGAGACACAAGATTGTATTAAAATCAAACAAGCCAATACATTGCGGCCGCTTTCGATTCCCGCCCGCGATAAAAGAGCAGATGGCAATAGAGCTAAAGAAGCTACGCGAGCAGGGAATTGTAGAGCCGTCAAATTCCAATTACTCCTCGGCGCTATGGATTGTTCCGAAGAAACCTGACGCGCAGGGGAACAAGCGGTTTCGGTTAGTAACTGATTTTCGGCGATTAAATGAGGAGACCGAGGGAAGCTGTCACCCTCTCCCATTCATGAGTGACATATTAGAAAATCTTGCTTCCGCGAATTACATCACGGTCATGGATCTAAAGCAGGGTTACCATCAGATTGAGATGGATCCCGCATCCGCGCACCTGACCGCATTTTACGCGCCCGACGGCAAATCGGGAAATCAGCTCCTCCAATTCAATCGTATGGCCATGGGCCTTAAGGAGGCGACGATTACATTCACCCGTGCCATGTCGCTCGCGATGCGCGGTTTACAGGGAAACGAGGTAGAAATCTATCTCGATGATTTAATGGTGTTTAGCGAAACGCTCGACGAACACCGCGAGCGCCTACGCCGCGTGATGGGCCGCCTGCTCGAGGCGAACTTAACCGTAGAGCCTAAAAAATGTCAATTTTTAAAGAGAGAGGCTCACGTGCTCGGGCACATCGTCGGCGGTGGGTTCGTGAAAACGGACCCAGCAAAAATACACGCGATGGTGAATTATCCGGTGCCGACGAACGCGGATAAGGTAAAGCAAGCCATGGGCTTATTTAGCTACTACCGCCGATTCGTGAACAACTTCGCAAAAATAGCGAAACCACTATACGACGTGGCGAAAACCAACGAGACGTTTGAATGGTCGGAGAAACAAGAGTCAGCGTTCCGGGATTTGAAACGAATTTTATCAACCGAACCGGTGTTGAAAGCCCCCGATCTGAGCAAACCATTTATCGTGATAACGGATAGTAGCGATTTTGCGTTAGGCGCCATCTTGAGTCAGGGCAAATTGGGAGAAGACCAGCCATGCGCGTTCGCCTCTCGCTGCCTCAAAGGTAGCGAATTAAAATATCCAACATACGATAAAGAACTGCTAGCTATCGTATTCGCGAAAGAGCAGTTTCGCTGCTACCTATACGGCAGGCGATTCACGGTAGTAACGGACCACGAGGCTCTCAAGCATATTCATACTACGCGGAAACCCGACGTGCGCTTCAACCGTCTGAAAGCGGCTCTTATCGGCTATGATTTCGACATAGTATACCGGCCCGGCAAGAAAAACGTTAACGCGGACGCGCTCTCGCGAAACCCGGTAATCAATCCCGGCGAAGTAAACCCGAATCTGCCGCGAGAAAAGCTATACCAGCTAGCTGACGAGCAAATTAACGCGAGCCCCGACGAAGACGCTGGAGCTCCACCGGGAAGAATATTCCGGGTACGCGCGGTGAAGAAACGCGGAGCAAGCAGAGCCGCGAAGATAATACAAACGTCGTCCGACTCCGATTCGACGAAGCGAGCACAGCCGTTGAAGAAAAGACACGCGAGCCGCGCGCGTACGTATGCAAAAAATGAAGTTCTAGCCGTGAGAAACGATCGCGACGGGTTCTATCTATGCCGAGTCTTGCAAGATACGTACGACGGAGACGAGGTCATCCGAATACGCTGGTACTCGAGAGTGGAAAAAAGCAACCGACTATATAAACTCGCGTACGCTGACTCGATCGACACGCGATGCGTTCTTACGAATACGACACTGCAGCGCGTCGAGCAGTGTCGTTATCAGCTGAGCCTGAGCGAAGAAACGCGAATAAGAGAGATACTAACGCGATCCGTAGAGGCGTACGCGCTGGCGGCCGGCTCCAAGGGAGAAACGCCAACCTTGAGTGGAACCACCACGGCAAGGGAGCGAGAGCTCCAGGCAAGAACCGCGGTCGACGACTCCGCGATCGATTCAGGGCAACCCACGGACATCGTGCTGCCCCCAGGGGCATGGCGGTTCATGAGGGACATAAACCCTTTAGGCAGAGGCTCAGATCGGTCTCTGCGTAGCCGAAATTTACCAAAGGTATACACACCCGCCACAAGCAGCGAGAGTTCCGAGGGCGAGAGGCCTCCACCGTCAGGGCAAATAGCAGCCGAACATGAGCCGCTGCAGTCTTTCGTACTGCCAATAAAAGGTGCGGGAAAATTCGTAGAGTCACAGCTGAGCATTGTCGACGCGAGCTCAGATAGCGAGGTAATCGCGACACCACCACCACTACCACCCCAGCCGCCGCCCGAGCCAACGCCCGAGCTAGGTAGAACAAAGCCGCGAAATGACACGGCCAAGCTAGCCATACCGTGGCCGTGGGAAAATGGCTCGCAATCCAAAAAATTAGGCGTGCATCTCGCGAGTCGGGAAAAGAACAAGCAAAAGGGGCTACGCATCGAGTTAGTCGAGCTGGCAAAGTCGACATCGCAGGAGAGTAGCTCCGCTAGCAGACGAGATGCCGAGCCAGCGCAGATAAGCGCGGGGAACGCCGAGAGTAATGCGACTCCGGCCGATAGCGCCAAGCTGCCACCGAAGGCCAGCAGCATCACCGCTGACGCGTGCTCGCGCGAAAAACACACGCCGCAAACAAAGCAAGCGCACGAGGGTAGTCCTAAATCGAATTCGGAGCCAGAAGAAGGGGGGCCGAAGGTCGATTTCGCGAATGTACCGCGTAACTACGACCGTCGACGCGAAGAGTCAGATCTCAACTCATCGGCATCTTCGGGCAATATTCTGGTCCAAACATACATACGAAAAAGCAAATGTATGGAACCATTGGCGCGACTCGAACGCGACCCCAATATCCCGAATCAACCTCCAGGCAATTGCTTGTTTTTCTCGCTAATCAGAGCCGCAAATCTAGATATATCAGCAACACAGCTGAGGCGACTGCTAGCAACGTCCGCGTTAATGCCGTCATGCGGAGAGCCGGATGACACCGCGAGAATTTTGCGCTCGGACTCGGAGTACGGTAACATCGACTGCGCATTTCTGTTCGCGCACGCGTTCAACAAGAATGTTTGCGTGCACTATGACCTATCCGACGACAAACGCATTTTCTGCCACATCGTCGTGGAAGAAGCAGGCGACGTAATTCACCTGAATCTGCGCGGTCAGCACTTCACGCCGTATAAGATAAAAGAGATAGGAGAACCAAGAGCTCGCGCAGCAGCAAAACGTAACGGACCTCCTCCGCACGACGACGGTCCCGACGGGTCGCAATCACCGGTATTTGGGAGAAACAGACCCGCGAAACGAAAGAAAATAGAAATGCAACCGCCACCGCAGCGAAAGAAGGGCGATAACGCCGCGAACGACGAGAATCGCGAAGAGCAGGAGCCCGGCGCGTCAAACAATAAAGCGCTAACACAGCAGAAGGCCCTACCTAACGCGGCAGACGCAGGGTCGGGGGCACCGGTCGCTGCACTTAGCTGGCACGGCGCAGACGATGGCGACAGAAACAGCAGCGAACAGCTGAGCGAGCGAGCGGCCAGCGGCAATGACTCCGCAGACGAAAGAATACCGCGTGCACCAGATCGCGCAGACGTAGCTAAGTCAGCTATGGCTTATCGCGACGAGTCGGCCGAAGGAGAAACTGCGAGCGGTCTATGCAACGCAAGGCCAGCGGTGACGTCCGCACTAAAAGACGCTAAGCTGAGCAAATACTTAACTGCTCGAGCAAGGCCACCGCGCGAAAAGCCGCCGTGGGCTGTGCAGGAGGGCCAAGACACTCCGGCCTTTGAGCACCTTAGGGCTTACAAAGAGCATCCGTTTAGATACCACGAAAACTTGGTATATTTAGCTACAACGGACAAAACTTTCTCGACCGAAATCCAAGAAGCTCTCGCAGAGCGCCGATACGTGGGTCCAGAGGTGCTCAATGACCAAGAGTTCAATTTAGGCGAGATAAACGTGACCGAGCACAGAGGCTTCAAGGTTATCGGCATGTACGCCAAAAATCACGCTAACGAGAAGCCTCTGCGCGCGAATTTGCGCAAATGCCTGAACACATTAAAGAAAGTCGTAGCCAGGCTAGAAATCAAAAGTTTTGCTGTTATCCGCGACCTCGCAATCCTAAAATTGTCAGAGTGGTCGTCGTTCGTGGAGCTATTCGACTCATGCTTCGCGAATAGGCCGATCAGCGCGGTGTTGATAACAAGCAATATACCTGTGCCACCTACGTCGGACCGGTATAGAATACTTAAAGAATATCACGAGTCGACGATGGGAGGCCACCGCGGTATGTCGAAAACGTACGCAAAAATCGCGCATGATTTCTATTGGCGTAACATGCGGCCGGAGGTACAACAATTCGTGGCGCGATGCAAAACGTGTCAAACAAATAAATTAATTCGAGTTAAAACCCGTTTGCCGATGCTAATAAGCAACACGCCGGCGTTTCCTTTCGAGCACATAGCATTGGATTTTTACGGTCCACTGGAGACGACGGGGCGAGGCAATAGATACATCCTATCGATTCAGGATATGCTAACAAAGTACGTGATACTTACACCGACGGAGTACGCGAACGCGGAGGAGGTAGCACGGGCTTTAATTGATAAGGTTATATGCGTATTCGGTCCTCCAGGAAAAATCGTAACGGATCAGGGAAAACACTTTCAGAACCGGACACTGGAGGAGCTGGCGCGAATCTTTAACATCGAGAAGTTTGCGACAACGGCTTACCACCCGGAGTCCAACGGATCGATCGAACGTATGCATCATACCTTAACCGAATACTTAAGAAAATACGTAAAAAAGATCGACCGTTGGGACGAGTGGACAGCCGTATGTCAGCACGCGTACAACTGTACGGTTCACGAAAGTACGCGCTACATGCCGCAAGAACTCGTGTTCGGCATAAAACCGCGTACGCCCTCGAGCTTCCCGCGAACAGACGAGGCAATGACGTACAATCAGTACATCGACGAGATGTCTAACAATCTGACCGCGCTGCAAACATCGGCCGCGCTCAATTTAATTCAATCAAAATACAGATCGAAGTACTATTACGACCGAAAGATAAATACAAAGTACTTCCGAGAGGGCGAATTAGTTTTCCTCCTGAAAGAGCCAAAGAATAAAAAATTCGCGATTGAATATGTAGGGCCATTCGAGGTCGTCAGTGTTAACAGGAAGACGAACAACGTTACGATCGCTAACGAAGCGACAACTAAGATAGTGCACGCAAACAAACTCGAGCGTACTAGCGAGTTAGCCAGGCACGCAGAGTCCGAAATAGGGGACCCTTAGGGAGCGCTGTTTTTTTTACCGTTTTTTTTTTCGCGGCGCTGGACGCACCGCGAAATCAAAAAAACAGCAAGGTAAATAAGTCGCGCAAAACGATATGTTGCAGAATCCTGCTCGGATACGATGCGAGAGCAGTACTGGAAGTGCAGCCACCCGGAGGACCCTCGCGCAAGATACACAAGCTCGACGGGAAACTCGGGCTTATCACCGAGAAAATAGCGCCCCTGGCCACTTCCAGTTCAGAATGGAAAATAGTCCAGAAGGTGGACTTGAACCCTTATTTTAGGGCGGGTCAGGTAATCGAAGATAACATCCGACGAATAGCAGAAGCATGCGGCCCAAAATGCGAAGACGACGCGATAATCAGGGCTGCGAGCGGCGTCGCGCGACAGGCAGAGCGAGTGCGAAATCTGCTATCTATCGGTAATCGCGTAGAAAAGCATGAACGCAAGCGACGGTGGTCTGGGATAATTCCCTTCGCCGGAAAAATACATAAATTTCTATACGGGACACTAAATGAGGATGACGCGATTGAGATCCAAAACGCAATCAGATCCGTTGCGAATGATACGCGTGAAACCGCCGCGCTGCTAGCGAATCAAACACAGATCGTAGAGCGCGAAATATCGCGACTGGACGCGAGGGTGATGAGACTCGAGGCAGCAACATCAGTGCTCGAGAATAGATCAGCCTATAATAGCAAAGAAATTGCGACTCTCAACGCCCTCGTCAGCGCCAGAATTAGTATCGAACAATTCCGGACTGACACGGAAACAATTACCGATGCGGCTCTCTTCGCGGTAAAGGGGGTTATCCATCCACACATGATGCCGCCTGAAACCCTGCGCGAAGCTATGCTGGCGGTGAAAAGCTCAATCACGACCGCCAAATTTCCCCTCACAGAGGAGAAATTTTCAGCCATAGCGATCATGCGGGTATCAAAAATCACAATTATGTTCACGGAAGGCTATCTAATCTATCAGGTAGCCATTCCGTTGCTCGATCTACAGGACTTCTTCCTATTTAGAGCATCGCCAATTCCGGCGATGCAACACTCATTGCACATGCGAAATGTGGCCGCATACATATGGCCCGAGTCAGCCTATTTCGCGGTAAGCTCATCGAATCGCACGTACCTGCCTTTCCTAGCCGAAAACGTGGTAAAGCTGCGCGAGCTAGATGAGCTACGAATAGCTGTAAATCCGGAACCGGTACGCGAAATTAGAAAGAACACGCCATGCGAAGTCAGGATTGCCGCCGGCAAAAAGATTAGCCATCCGGCAACCTGCGACATACGCTTTAGACAGGTGCGCGACACCTTCTGGTTAAGGCTAGATAAGGCCAACGCGTGGCTTTTCGCCACCCGGGCGCCGGAAAATCTTTACGTCCAATGCGTCAGATCCGAGCAGCTTACGGACACGATTTCTGGAATAGGAATCGTAGAGCTCAGTCCGGGTTGTTCCGCGCATACGGCGAATGCACGCCTAACCGCGTCACGTACAATCTCAGCAGCCTTAAACGAGTCAAAGTTCGAAACGGTCAGAGTCGACACCGCGCGAATAATCGAGAGCCTAAGTAACGCGTCGAACGTCGACAGCGAGCTAAAGGAAGCAATTCAGGCTGAGGCCGCGAGCAGGACCGACCAGCAGCATAGCGGAAATTCAGAAAGTCTCAAAACAGGCGCCGCGCTCCATGAGATAGCAGCGAGAGCGAGCGAGATCGCCAGTCGAAGGTCAACATCATTTGAGCTGCGTAACCTGAGCAGCAGTGCCTCCATATTTGGGCTGTCGATCTCGAGCGTGATCGCAATGCTAATAGTTTTCGGGGTGGGCGGATTCTGCATATATCGCCGTTGCAGGGCCAGCCCAATTGACCGAATAATCAAACAACAGGAGTCAATTATGGCTCTCGAGCAGGCTCGCCGCGTCACGGAGCGGAGCCCAGGGCCGCAGCAGGTCTAAAATTCAACAAAAATCATCTTACCTACCTCCGTGATGGGTCGCCAGAAATGCAGTAAACCGCCGGTGCATATATAATTACATATATATATATATCAAAATAGAATAATAACGTAAAATAATGAATAGAAATAAATGCCAAGCCGCGTGAGCAGTCTGGCGTGCTCACGCGAATAGATAATAGTAAAATAGAGTTAAGCTAGATATAAGATCATATCCATTTTGTATTTCAGCTAAAAAAAAAAAAAAAAAAAAAAACAGCCAAAAATAATGTTAAAAAAAAAAAATCTTGTATAGCCTGCTCTGTACAAGCTGTAAAGCAGCAGCGGCTGCTCTATAGGCACACACACATACATACACAATCAACACACATTCAAACAAGAAGAAAAATTAGAATCCAATAGCGCGAAATCCGCGCGCGAGCTGCGCTCGCTGGCATCCATAGGGACACACACACACACACACGCAATCACACACACGCACGATCACCTGCGCGCCTCGGCTGCGCGCCTCCACGCTTGCCCGTTTTTTTGGGGTGCGAGGACGCTGCCCTCGCGGCGCTGGACGTGTCACGTACGAGCTTTTGGGCTCAGGTGACCGCCGGCGAAGCTGAGGTAGCACCTCGCGCGGGAGCGCGTGAGCCGGAGCGTTCTCACGCACAAAGTGCAAGCTTGCACTTTGTGCTGGAGACTGCAGCCTCCGACTTGTCGCATCGGAGGCTTCGCAGGCAGAACACCGGCGACCGCAGAACAGAGCAGAGCTCTCCTAATTCAAGAATAAAGACCTCCAACTCTAACTTGGCCTTCTCACTCCAAGACGCAACACCCCTACATCACATCTGGCATCCCTTGGGGGACTTGGACGCTAAGTCGGTCCAAGCGAAGTTCGGAAAGGAATTAGGAAAATTGTGCATTTTTTCCCCGAGTTCGGACGAACCCCGCGCGACTTCGACGCCGCGGAAGTTCACATTCGAGCAGTAAACAACTGAAGAGCAGCAACACGTGCTTCAGGAATTTTTCCTTATTCGTCCGTCCATCCGAACGGGAAAAAGCTCGGGTCGCCGAGGCTCGGAAAATTTTTTTTTCTCTCTTTCCGAGCTCAAAAACATTTTTAATAAGCGGAGCATCGGACGATATATCACCGCTCCCGTGTGAACCGTAATAAGTGAATAGTGCAGTGCTCGTGGACTAGTCTTCAGCTGGTGTCAATCATCAAGTAAATAGAAAGAAAAAGGGACAACATAGACGCCAAGACGCAACACCCCTACATCACAATATTATAAACTACGCAAGTATTACAATATGATCTTGATTTGTAAATGTAATCACCTTCTAGAGGTGGAAATTACAATTTATTCGAAAGAATACACATCAATGCTCTTAGAACTTCTTCCTGCAAAAAGCTATAGGTATAGTATAACAATTAATTTTTATTCCACATATTATTTCCCTTATTTAAACGCTCCCTTTTTATTTATTTCAACACGATTGGTTTTTTATAAAAGAAAATTGCCAAATTATTTATTGATATCACAACTTTTTTTCTGAAAACGAAAATTTGAACTTTCATAAAATCAAATTTAGTGTAGACATACTAAAAAAAATGGTTGTCAGTTCAATGGACCCTTAATGCGAAACAAACATACATATTTTATTGATGAGAGTTTTAAATATTCCAAGTTGAATTATATAAGTATAAAGTTTTGTCAAGAGATTCTAAGGTTTATGGAGAGTTTGAAAATATTTAATTTAGACAATAGAATAAGCACTTAAACTTTGGGATATATAAGAATTGTGGAGAGTTTGAAAATTAATCTTTAATTTAACTCAAGAAACAATCTTATACCTGCCAACCTTTTACCTTGAAAAGATTTTTGGGGGGGGCTGTGTTTCACTATCTTTAAAAGGAGTGCAATATATTTTACAAACAAGTTGTAGTGAAGATCTATTAAATATATTATATAAATATATAGCTTTTTAGGTAGAATATATTTAAAGCATTCCAGCTGCTAACGTAGACTTTATTTATGAAGAGCAAAATATGCACTAGAAGAACCTAATCAGGAATGGCAATAAATTCCGTTTCGTTACAATCTATTCAACGCATATAGATAACACACTCTGAACATTTCCAAAAATAAGTCAATGACACAAAACGTTCAGGAACGGCGGAATCGGATATTCCAGGATAGGATAGGATAGAAGGGGATGATATGTTGAATGTTCTTTAATTATACTTTACACCGTACACTACAAGTGAGTCACTGAATCCGTTTCTATCGGCTGTTTTTTATGTAACGTCTGCTACTATTTTTCTTATAAGACCATCAAATTGGATCGTTCCGTCTTTTAATTATGCGACAAATAACCATATCATTGGATTAATTTTTTTTGTCAGTTATCATTGCACTTTGCCGTTTTTAGGTTTTTCTGTTTATCAAAAATGCTGCCTACATTAAGTCAGATAATTTTTTTTTTAAATTTATTTTGTAACGTTTTGTTTTAAAAAAATATGATGCTTCAGATAATGAGAACAACTTGGATTTGGATTTGGATTTTGGAGATGACTTAATGATAATCCAATTCTTTAGACTCACTCAAGTAACATAATTATAATAATTATTATCTTATCAAGTTCATAAAACTTTGATTAAGCGAACATTACCTTTATACTTTTGTCTATGTACGAATTTTTCCACTCGACTTTTGGTTTTGAAGTAGCATAATTGCAATAATTATTAACTTATTAAGTGCAAATCATTACGACAAATTTATAACTTATTAAGTATAAATCACTAAATGTAAAACTTTACTTTGAAAGATGTTATTATCTCCATAATAATACTACAACCAGATCTTACTGTTACGTCTAAATAATGACACTCACAACTATATATTTATTATTATAAGGGTGTGATAGTTTTGAATAAAGGATTTGTATACTCGGTTGTTCAGTATATATGTATATTGAGTTTATTGCGTATTATAAGTTCACAAATAAATCTCCCCTTTGGCTACCGTATTCACGATCATGGCCTATCGGGTAGGAGAGCGGGATCTCGAGATTACCTTTTCGCTTCACTCGGTGTTAGACAAACGTGAGTGTGAATGAACGCGGCGCGAACAGAAAAAGAACGGTACCTTAAGTGCATGGGTGTATGTATATATGTATATATAGGCAGATGATCGTGCGTGCAGCTCGATGAGACTTCGAGTAGTTCCCTCGATACTCCGACGATATTCCCAGAAATAGACGGCTTGGCCTACTGCCGGATCGTCGGATGTAGTGGGATTAGCGACGAACGTCTTGTAGATAGATGTTCCTCGTAGGCGGCAATGGTTTTGATAGAGTAGGTAGGTCACGGACAGAGCTTCACCCTTGCTCTTGACAACTTGGTGATTGACTCAGCTACGGCTCTCTTCCTCCAGCGCTATTTAAGCTCTGACCTACCCCTATTGTCGCATAAAATCTGCACGTGCCGGTTTTTCTGATCTGAATGCATGGCTTTCCTATAGTGGTGGTTATTTTTGGTATAGCGTGATTCACGTCTCACTCGCGATCTTCGCGGACTTCGGAAAATTCGCTGTCAATTTGTGATTGGCTCCGCCTCATTTGGGGTGGCTGTTTTTGATACTTATAATTATCCGGGAAACAGTCGTCGGACAGATCGGATTACATTTGATCTGCTTAGCTCGAGGCATTTTATAAGATTTTAATTATATATGTTTCGCGGTTTATTACATTACATATCTTATGTGACTCCTTAGTATATCGATGGCTGGGATTAAAAGGCTGCTTATTCAGAGTCCGTTTGAAGACGCTGCTTATTCAGAGTCCGGTTGAAGAAGCTGCTTATTCAAAATGACATTGCTTTTTTTAATTTTGTAGTGGCAACCCTGCGAGAATTTAAAATCTACTTTACGGCGGAAATGAGCAGTGAAAAAAATCGTAAAAAATTTGGAAAAATCGTAAAAAATTAATATGCGTAAAAATCGGAGAAAATTCGTAAAAATCGTAAACAATTCGTAAAAGTCGGAGAAAATTCTGAAAAATCGTAAAAAATTAGAAAATCGTAAAAATGCCTAAAATTCGGAGAAAATTCGTAAAAATCGTAAACAATTCGTAAATGTCGGAGAAAATTCGTAAAAACCCTGGAGGAAATCCATATCATTTAAAAGCTAGTAAAACCCTTGTTTTGTTAAGAATGGGCCAAAAATGGGACCATTTTTCCCCTTGCGATGAAACGCTTTTTCGAACCTTTCTAAGCCATTTTTTTGAATGAAAATGGACGAAAATATTATTATACCATATTACGAGGTATTCTCAAGCTTGCAAACGCGCCTATAAAAAATGACCAGTAAATGGCTATGAAAACAATATTTAACATGTAGGCCAGTCAAATTAAGCTGAAAACTGAATTTTTTGCAAAAATTCTAAACAGCAATTTTATTGGCTTAAACCACTCGGAAGAGTGTGTACATTAATAATCCGAATTTGCAAACAGCTGAATTAGTACAGCAAATTCGCTATAAACAATTAAAGTCGGAATTTCGCATTTTTTTGGTTTTTCCTCTGCGTATTGAAAAGTATTATTCTCAGAGAAAAAATTTCAAATAAAAGTTGTTTCTTATGAAATTTTGCACAAAATTGTTAGCGGTGGCATATGTCTATCTCTAATAGTTTAGTTGTAAATTGGCAATAAACGCGAATTCTGCCAAAATCGAAAATTGTTTATAATTATTGAACAAGATATGTTACGTTTCCTTTATTCTATGACAAGGTAGTACTTAATAAGTACCATAAGCGTGCAAAATCCGAATTCTCTATCTACTATAGTTTTTGTGCAATAAGGACGGAAAGTTGAAAAAGTTGTTATTTTCAAAATGCTGAAAAAATGTGAAAAATTATCTCAAATAGTTCAACTTTTTTGTACGTACTCGCGAAGAGTTATATTTCAACATAATACTTTGCAAACTGCGAAATTTTTATTAGAGGCCTCCCTGGGAGCAAATGTTTATAAAGAATCTAATTAATTAATTCGCTGTACACAATATTTAAGTGCAATTGAATTATAAATAAGTTAACTACGAGGTTGGGATTTTTATCTAAATTTGAAGCCCCAGATGGACTCAGTATGACCAATAGGAACCGAGATACGTTATTTTCAATTTACAATAACGCTATAACAAAAGGTGATTTTCCATATTTTGAAGCTCGTTTCCAGAAGTTAAAGCCTTGAACTTTACAGTAAAACTATTAATCTTACTCTTAAGCAAGATTTTTAACAAGTAATCACCAGCTGCAAAAAAGTGTTCCTTAGATTTCAGCCGTCGGCGCCATGGCCAGAGGAGGGGGAGGGGGGTAACCACGCTCGGCGCCGAGCTCGCCATTCGAAATCTGGAAAGGCCAAGCAATAGAGACTTTTTCTTTCAAATTCAAAAATATAGATAAGGACCTATGCCATTCAATTATAAATAATGCGTACTTCAATTAGACGTATCATGCTCAAATTAGTTTTGCGCCGTGCATTTGTTATAAACAAAAAAGATTAATAGAAGCTCAGATAATTAGGAATAAATGGTTAAAGCAGTCCTTCTTCAAAAAAATGGGTTCTAACATTTTTTGAGCGAAAGACTTGAAATTTTGGGAATGAGACGGTATATGTAGGTACTTTATACGAAAAAAATTGGGCACTGTAATGCAATTATTTTTCATACTATAGTGAACCCATTTTAATTTTAAACAGCGTTTTGAAAAGTTCACGATTCGCGCAATGAAATGTATTTTACCAATTGTAAAAGAGGCTTCTATCGCTCGAATGTTAATTAAGGTGTAAGGAGAAAACAATTATGCATCCCTTCGAGCAAACGTATTTATTTACAGCCAACGTTTCGAGCTAACCGGAGCTCCTCATCAGGGCAAAAACGCCAAAAATCAATTTTAAAAGTAACATCCAGCCAGGACCCAGTGATTTTTCCATCTACACATTTGTCCTCACTGGGAGCAATGACCGACGATTTAATCATTGATTTCCCGACTTCCTTCAGAAGTTGTGATGTTTTTAAGTTTATTTTAGACAATTTTAGACTTTAGGTTCAGAACTTATTTGCAAGGTTGCTGAAGGTACAGCGCGACTTTAAAAAAAGTACGTGCCAATTAAAATTTCTATTGGAATGTTGCACTAAGGATTTGTTTCCAAAGCACATTGCTAATATGCACGTACGTAGGTACTTCCACAGTAACTTTGCAAGTAGGAAGTATAATCGTGTCATCGATAACTTACGTTAAAAAACTTTGAAATTAGAGATTGTTGACTTAAATACGCATCTTTGTTTTTTAAGGAGAAACACCAATTCTATTGTTAATGATATAGCCTGATTGACTTGCGAATCTTTTTCAAAAAAAGGTCTTAGAATTTTCTTGCAATTCTCAGAACAATTTTAATAGTAGTTTAACTTTTTTATATAAAAAGAAGATCTCAGACTTACTCGACAAGTCTTTCGAACATAGACATGACAATTTTAATTTTATGAGTTCCGACAATAGTAAGAAATTTAGTACTAATAAAATTAATAATAACTAGCCAATGAGCTCGCTTCGCTCGCTTCTACAAATTTTAGTTCTGATAAGGTGTTGCATAATAAATTAAGTAACAATAAATTTTATTCTAAAGAATTAAAATTTAATATTTGTTCAAATTTTAAAAGTAAATATTATAAAATTAATATCAGAAGATATAAAAACATATTTAACATTCGATTCGCTTATACCAATTTAGTTATACTCAAAGTTTAAATAAAGTATATTTAATCAACTAATGAACTATATGAAAAAAATGATCAAACTGTATAATCAAAATGATCCAAGTAATATAAATGCTGAAAATAATGATGAGCAAGTAAATACATATAGTTTTGATGAAATAACACAATATTTATTAACAAGATATGTTTGTGCACTAGAAGCTACATATCGCATTCTTGAATTAGAACAATCGTATGCAATTTATAGATTACACATTCATGATGAATATGAAAATGATGTTTATTTTATAGAAGGACAAGAACACGACATGATTAATAAAAATATTGAAACTAAATTAACAGCATGTGGTTTAAATTAAATATAAACGATGAAAATGCCAGACAATTTTTGTACCATGAAATTCCGTACCATTATGTTTTTAATTCAAAATTTAAAAAATGGACCAAAAGACAAAAATTTCAAAAATCATTAATATCTCGAATGTACTTTGTAAATCGTAAAATAAGAGAAACATTTTTTTACGTTTATTACTACTACATGTTCGCGGAGCAAAATCCTTTACGGACATACGAACAGTTGATAACATAATCTGTGATAAATATGAAGATGCTTGCTTAATGAGAGGCATAATTAGTAATGATAAAGAATGGGATAACTGTTTAGAAGAAGCGTCAATATTTAAATTTCCTAAAGCTATGTGTAATTTATTTGCATATATTTTAATATTTTAAAAACATATTAATGCATCTGAATTGTACAATAAATATAAACTTCATTTTATGAATCCAAAATTACCAGTTAATCTAGAAGAAATAAAAGCTCTAAATAACATTGAGAAAATTTTAATATCACAAGGAAAGAATTTAAAAACTTTTAATATATCAAGCAATGTCGATATTAATTGTATGAAAGAAGACTATTAATATCTAGAATATAATAAACAAGATAATTTTGAAAATTTATTAAATTCCTTAACTATCGATCAAAGAAAATTATACGATTTAATTATAAATACCTTAACTAATGTTCAGGATGAATAAATTATTTTTTATTGATGGACCTGGTGGTAGTGGAAAAAGTTATTTACACAATTTTATAATTAGATATCTTCTTTCAAACAATATACCTTGAAACGCCCCTCGCCTCCGCGCAACGGAGAATGAAAAGAGGCGAGAGATTTTGATAAAAATTATATCTTGATTTAATGTGGTCCGGGATACCGGGCGAATAAATAAAGTATTTCGCGCATAAATTGAAGTTGAATGATTATTAATAGTTACTTCTATATACAAGGACGTAATGCCATGTATATATCCAGCGATGCTTCTCTATTCCCTAAGACGACGCAATGTGCCTTCGGGCAAAAGAAGACTTTGATTTTGGATTTCTACTTCATCCTCTCGTTCTGAAAATTCTTCTTTATCAAGACGCAATGCCTGATAAAGAAGAACTGAGCTGAAAATTGCATGCGCGCTTAACATAGACGCAATGCTATGTGTTTGCGACTCACTAAAATATGGTTATATTATTTATTATTATTATTTTAAAAATCGCTTTTTCCCTCTTAGACCACGTACTGGGTCCAAGGGTAGTACAGCGTATATAAAAGGAATTGCAAGCGCTTAGTCTGACTTAATGCAGAACTTTTGCATCTCGCTGTTTGAAGGGACTTTTAATTTTAATTTTTCATTTGACTTTGTTATTTATTAAAATGAAATTATCGCCTCATACATGACAGAAAACTTCGCTGTTATTCCCGCGTTCAGTCGGATACCCTATGGGAGACTCAATGCTCCGCATTGAGGGCTCTCCGGAGCGCCAGCGCTTCTCTGTATGCTTCCGCTAGCTAGGAGACTTATTGCTCCTTCTAGCTCCAACTTCAGAGGAAGAATGAATGCTCTTCCCCGAATGACGCGCTCTTTTATACAGGTGAGCGGAACTACTCCGACGCTGAAGCAGCGAGTTACCCCCACTAGTCGCCCCAGCGCAAGCATCGCTATAGATATACTAAAGCACGTGAAATATTAATTTACATGTTTTATCGCTTTAAACAATTAATTTTCGCAAAACTAATAACATACGAATGTTTATCGATGCTCAATTAACAATAAATAATGACTTGCTATAACTCTTCTATTATTGTTTTAACAATGTTAATTCATGATTTATCCTATAAACTATACATGAATCGAAAGCTCATAAACTAACGATCATGTACGTTACAAATTTATATGGCAAAAGAGCCTTAAAAAAGAATAATCAACATGTAAAGTTGTTTACATAGTATTTTTCCAACATTGCGTAATGATTTATCTTACCCCATACTTCTATTATCGTCGCGGCGGCTGATGTGATTCTCAGGCGCGCGCGCTTCATTTTCCATCAACTTGCAACGATGTTTTTCGAATGAAAATTAACGAATCGCAACCGCGTTTATTGCGTTTTACATAGTTTCTTAATCGCAGAATCTCATACGAGCATTTATTTTTAGAAATTTATTGTTTAAATAGTAGATATGAACGTTGGCGTCGTGTCCCATATATTATATACGGCCAAGCGCGGTAAGCCAACTTGTAACTCGAATAAAAAAAATAATTAAACTTATAAATGATAAAATATTGTTATATACATGACCGTATGCATGTTAAGTCCATGCATTTAACCTTATTTAATTGAAAAATGTTTTAAATACTGCGACGGAGAATCCGTCGTTGAAAAGCTGAGTGACTCTCCTTCAGGCACCCGAAACAGAGCAGAAGAATATACTCTAATGGCAACGGGTGCTTACAGGAGAAAACAGCTGAGCCGTAGCCAGGCGCCGGCACTGAGCCGCGTCGTAGGAGAGAGAGAGAGAGGGAGAGCGCACGAGAGTAGCAGCCAGCCGAGTCGCCGCCGTGACGTCACGGCCGTCGAGCAGCGAGAGAGGGCGCGAGGAGTGGGAGCGCCGCTGACTACTACACGCGGCCGCGCGGGGCGCGCAGAGCCAGCAGGCGCACCGCTGGGCCGCAGCCGCCGCCATGACACCGCCGAGGAGCACGAGGTGACGGCGAACATAGCCAGCGCATGGCGCTACAGCGAGCGGCGCGACGAGCGGCTGAGCCGCGTATACTATGGCGAGCGCGTGCGTATGTGTGTGTGTGAGCGCGCGCAGCACGACGCGTGCCGAAGAGAGTGTGAGTGCGAGAGAGATGGCACGATGCCGCCGCGGAACACGAAAGAGTGGAGGCTACCGAGCCTCGGGTGTAACGCGAAATGTTATTGGCGGTCGGAGTGGAGGCGCCAGGGCTCTCCACAACGGCAGTAAGCGAGCGAGTGTGCCGAAGCCAGAGTATGAGTGAGGAGAAAATAAAGACGAGAAATTTGTAAATTGCCGCGGCCGATCACGTGACAACTGTACACCGATGCGAGCGTGTATGTGTGAGATCGCGAGATAGAGCGCCGAGACGAGTGAGCGAGCGGGCAGTACCGAGCCAACCTCCTAGTGAGCAGCATCGAGTTTTCCAGAGTTTTAAGAGTTTTTCCAGAGTTTTTGTTCAGCAGCCTTGTTCACCCGCGCACAACCGCGTCTCGCCTGTATTCGCGTCGTCGATCCACAGAGTACGAGACAACGGCCGTACGCGAGGAAGTCTGCAGTCAGTGTAGTAGAGTAATAAAGAAAATTCAATTATAATTATACGCGTTCAAATTTATATACCAAAAATTACCGGCTCAAGCGACCCGTGAGATAAGGAGTCTCAGCCGAGGCCCGAGCTTGTGAGTGAGCCACCCGTGTCGCGTCAAGGCGCCCGCACACCCCGGAAAAATAACAGACGCGACCTGTAGCTCGACTCAGGACCGCGGAGGGGAAGGCCCAAGCGCGAGCGCGAAATACTCCCCGGGAGACGCACCGACGTGCCTCTCTCCTCCTATGGCCCGTCGCAGCCACCAGCCCCGCCGTGTCACACTGGCGCCCATAACACACTAAATAAAACCCGGAGCCGTAATTTATGTGCTATCAATTTTTTTTGTACGAGACATCGAAGAAGTTTACAAGAATTTTCGTGTGAAAAAGTGCTCGCGTAGTGCAAACGCAAATTTAGCCATCTTGGTTGCACGAGCAGGTCGCCGGCGGCCATATTGAGTAGTGGCGTCGGTTGCTCGCCGAGGAGAATTGCCGAGCACCAGCGCGAACACAGTGACGCGAAAACAATTTTTTTTGTTTCTCCCCAAGGACAACAATAAATTAATTAAATTAATTTTTTTTACCACCTCTCGAGAGAGCAAATGATTAATTATTTTCTTCCTCGTTTTAATTTTTTTTTCTCTCTCGTACAACGTGTAAGGAAAATTTTCCGGTTAATTAATTTAAACAAATTAAGTTTTGAGAATACCCATAATTCGCGTGTCGTGTCGCAGCCGAGCCGTCGAGTTGAGATTCAATCTCCTCGAGGAGTGAGACTAGCCGAATAAAATCGATTATCGAGTTCGGAAAGTTTTTTTTCCTGGTCCGTGAATACAAGGAGTGTCGAAGAGCGGTGTTGGCTGCGCGGTTAGCGTGCTAGGCGCACAGGCAACACCGCTCAAGGGGTCAGGGTTCGATTCCCGGCGAGGACAAAAACTCGGATTTTTTCTGAGTTACGTTTTTTCGGCGGGAAAAGAACCCTGTACCCCGGCTGTCTCGGGGCGGGTTTTTCCCTGGAATGTTCCTTCAGCGTCATTCCAGGTTTTCCCTTGCCCCACAGGCGAATAACCTGGGCGGAATTGCGAGACAGTGTTAGGGACTCTAGGGGTAATATAGAAATCACGGGGTAGCCGATCCGATGCAGTAGGCAGGGAACGTTGGCCTTACCGACGGGGAGCTGGACTTTGAAAAAGGTCCTTCTCCGGCAAGCTACCCTGGGAAGGTGGACCCGATGGCCTTCCGGGGCCAGAGAGTGCCGGCTTAACCGGCAAGGTGTGCGTCTGAAACATGTCCTCACCGGAGAAGCCTTCCCAGACTAAAAGTATATGGGGGTTAAGGAAGAGAAAGAAAGAAACAATGTGAAAAAAATAATGTGGAATACAAATAAAGGTACAAAAAACACCTGCTAGGCCTCTAAGGCTGCAAGTGTATAAACCCACCACTTTTTTTTTACAAGGAGTGTCGTGTAACCGCATACTCGCACCGAATAATTATTCGTGTACAAACTCAGAGCTGCTCTCTGCGACAGTCACGGAAAATACTGCCGAGCCCTGCGCAAACAATTATTGCGCAGATAAAATTATTATTAATCATTATTAATTAATTTAATATATTACTAATTTTACAATATTAATTATATTTACTATACCATATAATTTTCTTTTACATTTATTATTATATTATTTCTATTCATTTTAATTTATGTAACCCGCATGATTTGGGAAATTTCCTTAACTAAACCATTGTCTGCCTCAGCCAAACCACATTGACGGTTAACAGTCTGCACGTCAAAAGTGGAATTATATTTTTTTTCCCATACACCCCTTTCACCAGAGTAGACCGGGGATTTAAGTTTTTTTTCTCCACACCCTGCCAAGGTCGAGAGCAAAACTCTCCCTTCCCGAATTTACAGTAGTTAGGGATTTGGGAATCAGCTAGAGACAGCCATAGCCAAGGTTGAGAAATTCTCCCTTAATACCGATCAGAGATCAGACGAAGACATAATTTTGAAGATTAGATAATAAATAACCATTCCGAAACAGAAGATATTAGTATTGACGATGGATGAGAGGCAGAATCATTATCAAATAATGCAAGAACTGCGCAAAGACAGGCGTGTCAGACACCTACATAGAGACATCGAGAGAATGACACAGACGGATGTTTTCGAACAATTGGTGAACGATCGAGTGAGCAGTATAGGATCTGTAGAACTTCTCAAAGATAGACTACTACGCTTGAGAATCAGAGAAAGCCAAATAACCCAAGCCCCATGGTACGAATGGGATGAATATGGTCGCGTGCCACCGAGTACAATGGAGGACATGTTACTCGCACCGAAAACAGTGCTGCGGAAAAATGCAACACAAGCTATACCAGTGCCCATGAGTGACAACAACTACCCTGCCACGGCAAACGTCAGTCTTGGACAAATACAGAACGTCACTGTGCGTCAGATCCATAGAGTAACCAACGTGATGCAGGGGCATGAACAAGGACTCCCGTACAGAGTGCACCAGTCGCATGAAGTACAGCAATTTATGGACGTGCCGGTAAAAACCAACTCATCAGGAGCCTTCCAAGGACCTGAGACACATACCATGGCAACTCCGTCAATTGCAGCAACTCATACAACTCCAAGATCAACGGGAGCAATCCCAAAAATTCCTAGCCTAAACAGCAATTTGCCCGCAGAAGACAACGCCTCAGCAGACGAAACACAATACAGCATATACCAGTGGAATTCACCGAAAGATCATAGGAATAGCACACCGAGACAAATGAATGAGCAGCCAAAGCCGCGCAATGCAGAATCGGAGCGAGCCTCCGAAGAACAGAGACTAAGATCTACCAATTACGACTTCCCAGTCAATAATGAACGACGAGAGAGCGGTCAGAATAACGTGGCGATCGACTACGGTCAAGAAAAGGATTGGGCAGATCCCGTACGAGATGCTCCTCCCCCGACAAACCCAAGACCTCGCACGAGCCTTCCTACGAACCCAGGCTCACGAACGAGGGGAAACGAATCTAGAAGAGGAGGAAACAGACACGTCCTGGAGCACACCTACCCAAATCCCTACTTTACCGAGCGATTTCAACGGCAACCACAAATACAAACACCGCCCGTACCTGTATACAGCGTTGACCAAGAGAAATCCAGCGACAGTGAAAACGAAAGAGCATCAGCTGGTAAAAGACATAAAAAGCAGAATCACACCACAGACAGAAGTCGTAGAAGCGAACACGAAAGACGCGATCGACGGAGAAGGAAGAGCTCGAGTAGTTCATCAAGTAGCGAATCATCAGAAACCAGTGACTCAGATTATAGTCCCTCGCCAAGCCGTAGGACGCCAAGACGAAGAACCCGTAGTAGCCAGAGACGACGCCGAGGAAGTGAAACCAGTAGAAGTCGGGAAGCAGAAAGAAATACAATAAATAACCTTACACAGTATGCCTCCAAACTCCAAATTCTGAAGAACTACGACGTAAAGTTTGCAGCCGAAGCCCGAGACAACGCAGAGGAATATATATCGAAGCTTACAGATATAAAAACGAGCACAGGACAAAACAGCAAGCAGATGCTAGAAATCATCTCATACACTCTGACAGGCCGAGCCGCACTGTGGTACAAAACGGAGAAAGAGGATTTCCGTAACTGGCAAGATTTCGAAGAAGCCTTCAGACAAAGATACTGTAAACCGATGTCGTCGAATGACATAATGGACGAACTATACAAGAGAACACAGGGTAAAGGAGAAAAACTCGATGCATATATTACAAGCTTCAGATATATAGCCGATCATCTAAGAAATCCTCTAAGGACAAAGAAACAGATCAAACTCCTTATGAAAGGGCTGAGACCTGAATATAGGAGGGCACTGAAGAACAAACACATCGAGACGTATCGTGATTTGAAGAAATACGGTCGAAGGTATGAAGAGCAAGTAGAGGAAGATATAAGATATACACCACCCCCACCGGTGGAGAAATCTCGTTTTCCTGCCGTAGCCTGGACACCGGCGCCCAAGCCTAAGGTGGCCGTAGTGGAGGAAGTAGGTGAGGTAGCCGCTGCAGACGCAAGCTCAACGCCACCCAACCAAGGGAAAAAGGGGAAAAAGAACAAAGTGCCGACACAGCAACCATCTCTATCACAAACGGGCCAACCACCCGCGAACACTCCGCCAACGCCACCACAGCTACCGCCAGCAGAACCTGTCTACGCAGCACAGGCAACGTATACAGGAAACTACCAGCAACCTCTACAGCGCACACCACCGCTAAACACAGCGCCACCGACGCAAACGTCCAACGCTAGACCAGGCAACCAAGCCGACTACGTAGGTGCATGTTACACATGCCACCAAACCGGACACCGTGCAGCTAACTGTCACCTAACGCAGTGCTTCTATTGCAAACAGATGGGACACCAGTTGAAAAACTGTCCGGTAAGGCCAGAGCCGACTTGCCAGGTTTGCGGGAACAAAGGTGCAAGATTCCAAACTTGCCAAACGCCGATGTGCGCTCAAATCAGAAACGGTTTGGGAAACGCGCAGGCGGGAGCAGCACAGGGGCCGCTGACTCCCCCGCCACCACCACAAGCCCCACTTCAGCAACAATCGCAATTACAGCGACCCCCACAAGCGCAACAAACCCCACAACCGCAGTCATCAAACCCCCTTTGGAGCCAACTCCCACGTTAGGGCGTTTGGTGATAGAAAAGACTGACTTTCCTGTTCGGACGTCAGTCTTGGAAGGGGGAGAGAGTGGCATGCTGCCACTAAAACAGAGTCAAGTAGATGCAACACCGAAGAAGCCACAGCCGAGAGTATCAATACCGAGAATTGGAAGTTCTAACCAAAAGCTAGCGGTAGACAAACAAAATCAAGGGATAGGAGCCTATTTCACCCCTACCTCAAGTGAAGAAAAACCAGAAAAACATAACCAAACAGGGAACAACCGCAATGGAAAAGAAGAGCACCAAGCACGAGGTATTGAAAAATTCCTGGAAGTAAGAGGAGAGCAGAGAAAGAAAACTAGTCTTAAGCAAGAGAGTGCCGCAGACAAGCCGAACTCACTAGACGAGGATAAGGAAGTCACGACACAACTGAAGAAATCAGAAGTCCGAGTAGAAAAGATTGCGGAAGCCACGCCAAACGGGACGCCGGTTGAGCCTCTGGGGAGTAGCAACGCTACGAGGAAAATATCCGAGTTAGAGAGAAAATCTGAGAAATCTGAGAAATCCGAGTTAGGGAGAAAATCTGAGAAATCTGAGAAATCCGAGTTAGAGAGAATATCCGAGAAATCCGAGAAATCTGAGTCAAAAAGAAAATCTGAGAAATCCGAGAAACCCGAGCCAGAGAGAAAACCCGAGAAATCAAAAAACTTGAGTGCGGAGGAGTTTGCAAAACGCAACCTGGATGCCTGGAGAAAAAGAGTTGAGGAGAAAAACTTAGAGTTGAATCAGAGATACTTGTGTGCACCACCCGCGAGCCTGAGCCGAGCCACGTCGCACAAAGGGGAAGAAACACCCGTGAAGGCAGCCACAGATCGCCTGACTTGGGCGATGGATTCAGGGGAAACCCGAAAGAACGCCATGGAAAAAGATGGAGAAATACAAGAGCAGCCGAAGACAGTATCCGTGTTGGACAATTTCAACGACGATTTCGACATGGACGAGATCGAAATAATCGAGGCTGCGACGTGGCTAGAAGAAGATAGTAGCGATACGGAGGAAGAAAAAGAGTATGAGCAACTGGAAACAATAGAGAGAGCGCTAAACTTACTGAGTACCAATAATCCCGAGCCGAAGGACGACACCACCCTTGTCGACGTGCCTAGCTCCATGAAGGAGGATGACGGAGAAATTGCGGGAATCACCGTTGATAATCGGAATTACTTACGAGTTATCCTCGCAGGGGAGCAATACAGGGCACTCTTCGACCCGGGAGCAGTTGTATCATTGGTAGGACCAGAGATAGCCCAGCGTCTCGCTAGTCGGCTTCGCAATGCAACAGCCCACATCCAGACGGTCACGGGAGCCCGAACACCAATCTTAGGATATTTGGATATCCGATTCGACCTAGAAGGAATCCCCATATCAGCCAGAGCCGTACAGGAAGTCCAACACCCAATACTGTTGGGGAAAGACTTCAGCGACACATTTAGAATAGACACAGACCATAGAGGCTGGTGGAGAGCCAATTCAGGGCCGTGGAGGGAGTTTGACCAGCGAAGCGACCAGCCAGTAGCTGCAATCTACGCTGAGTGCGCAGGCGTATTAGAGTTAGAAGTAGAAGATCGACAAGAGATAGACAAAATCGTGAAGGAAATACTACCAGAGTATTCTCCGGACGTCCTAGGCTTCACCACAAAGACCGAGCACCACATCCAACTCACGGATGAAACGCCGATCCGTCAAAAGTGGATAAGGAAGTCCCCGAAGAAGTTAGCTGCTATACAAGCGGCCGTAGAGGAACTTTGGAAACTAGGCGTCATCGAAAACTCCGCCAGTGACTTTTGCAGTCTACCTGTACTCGTGCCGAAGCCAGATGGTACGGAGAGATTTTGCGTTAATTACATCGCAATCAACGCCGTGACCAAGAAGGACAGTTATCCGCTGCCACCCATGACGATGATCCTCGATCGGTTGCGAAACGCCAAATACCTCAGCAAAATAGATCTCCGGCAGGCGTATTTTCAAGTGAAAATGGAGGAGAATAGCAAGAAGTACACCGCCTTCGCCGTGCCAGGCATGGGGTTGTTCCAATTCATCAGAATGGCGTTCGGCCTTTGCAACGCCCCTGCAACGCTGCAGCGTCTCATGGACGCCCTATTTGGCCCTGCCGTAGCCCCATTTGTGTTTGGGTATCTCGACGATGTCGTCATAGCCACAGAGTCCGTCGAAGAACATAAACATTGGACTAAACACGTGTTGAAAGTACTGGTAGACGCAGGTTTGACGATCAATCCGAAAAAGTGCAACTTCTGTGTAGGAGAAATTAAGTACCTGGGGTACATCCTCGACAAAGAAGGGCTACGCCCTGACCCCGAGAAAATAGCACCGATATTGCAGTACCCTGTGCCTAAAACACCTACACAAGTCCGCCGATTGTTGGGCCTATTTGGATGGTACGACAAGTTTGTGAAAGACGCATCCGACTTAAAAGCGCCTCTCACAGCGTTACTCCATAAAAGCCGAACATGGTCATGGGAAGAGGATCAGCAGGAGGCCTTCCAAAGTATCAAAAATGCCTTAGCCTCAGCCCCGGTATTAGCGAGACCGGATTTCACGAAGCCTTTCTGCATACAGTGCGATGCGAGCAACATCGCGGTTGGGCCGTTCTCACTCAAGAATTTGACGATGGAGAACACCCAATAGTGTTGTGAGTCGAATGTTAACCAAGGCGGAGCGAAATTACACCACCCCGAGCGAGAATGTCTAGGTTTGATCTGGGCCATTAAGAAACTGAGACCGTACGTCGAAGGATATCACTTTACGGTAATTACCGACCACAGCGCGCTCAAGTGGCTCAGAAATTTAAAAGAGCCGACGGGGAGGTTAGCCCGATGGGTTGCTGAGATACAGCAGTGGGGAT
>JACCIB010001525.1:0-30143 GCA_018906965.1 Philotrypesis tridentata | reverse complement strand
TGACTGTCTGCTGACATACTGAGCCGCTAATATAGCTTTTTTTTAGCATTGAAAACAATACCCATTTATGTGCTTTTTAAATGCAAACGAATCGTAATAATTTCTCCTCGAAGGTTAATCAAATCACCATCTTGATCTACTATACGTAGTTGTAAGTGATCAATTATTTTTACTGATACTGGTAAGTATATTATTTGTTTAAGAACTTCAATTATCTTGTAGCCAGCTGGTACAGCTGGGAAAAATTCGTGTATTGTATGAACTTTTTTTTAATTTATGTATGCTCCTGTTGTAATGTTACATTCAACTCGTAGAGCGTTTACGTTGAGAATAGCTACAGATAAGTCTGAGTAGTGACTTATATAGGGTTTCAAAGTTCTTGGAGTGAAACCCAGTAGACGAGCAATAGAGTCTCTGGTCGAAAATCTATTTTATGAGTGCACCGATCAAGCAGCGTAAGGTATTATTATTGGCTTTATACTAATTTTTACACCTTGAGAATCAAGAAATCCTTGCAGCGTCCGTTCAATATCTTCAATCTCATAACTGCCACTAGGAATTTCAATAATTTCTCGACCAACATAAAACTTGTTACAATTTACATCAATATTCGGTATAGAATTAAAAGTGAGTAATTCAACAAGTCAAAGACTGTATAGTTTATCCTTATCCAATTCTATAGGAGGAAAATAGTGAGTTTCGAGAACTGAGGAGGTGCCTGACAGGCTGAGTGTTATCGACTCAACAACCATCTTCAGAATACTAATTCCAAAGCTCACTTTTTCTTTTTATAGAGACAAAAATTATCTTTGCAATTGAGCTGATTACAGAGAAATTTGAGGCAAAGATGACCGCAGATGAATGTTGTAAATTCTTTATATCTTTGATAATTGTACTTGACTCGAGAAACTTTCCAATAGTTCATAAGATCAAGAGGTGGTTGTAAATCTCCAAAGGTGTCAAAGTATACGACTTCTTTACCATTTTTTCGAAAAGCTACCCATGTGTGCCAGATCCACTCACATCATCTAGATTTATAATTGCTGACTCCTTCACACGACAACCGTTGGAAGATAAATCATTTTCGCATGAAAACTCCACGAAAATTTGTTATTTTCATTAATTTTGCATATTTGAGTATATCGTAGTCGGTAAGTGCACGTTTTGGCAGTTTTACTTCAATGAAGTTTTTTTTTTCTTCTTCTTCTTCCCTCCTTCAGAGAGATACCAAAACCTTTTTGTAAGGTGTCAAAAACAATCCTTTACCCAGCATCATTTTTTCAACTTTTCCATTATGCTTCTTTTGCTCTTCTAATTGTTTTTTAGCAGCATTTGCTCTATTTATTGCTTGAGCAATTCCAGCAGCTCCTCCCGCAAGTGAGCCTACTGCACTAAGACTTGCAAAAAAGGGGAATAAGCGCTGGAAGAAAGCCACCTACTCTATGGGGAACAGCCAAAATGGGTGGAACACTAACTTTACTTTTACCACCGACTTTTTTCACTTGTTCTCGTGCACTCTTTAATGCTGACTTAATCATAGAGCGAGCATTATTGCTAGGAATGGTAGATTTTGATAGTGATTGAACTAAATTTTTTAAAGTAATCTTTTCTTCCTCTTTGAAATCCTTTTTTTACATCTGCCTCCTCCTCCAACACCCATACCAAACTTTGATTTTAACTTCATAGCACTTGTTACAGCAAAGGCTGCCGCTTTTTCTTTCAAACTAGCGTCTTTAGATTTGAATCTATTCCAAGCCTTTTCTGCTAAAATTTTATCAGCAACGTTTCTCTCCTGGATGTTATCTCGATTCTTCGAATAAGCAATGTCGTGTTCTTTACAAGCAGCGTCAAGAGGATTAATCCCAGAATCACCACCAGCTAAACGTTTTGCTAACTTGGTACCTGGACCGCAATACTCATAACCTGGGAGATGAAGTTCAATAGGTAGTTTGTTTTTCAATGTATTCACTAATCCTGAACCTCGTTTTCTTGGCATGATGCTGTCTATAAACAAGCTCATGCGAGACTGACTGTAAAAAGGTATAAATATCACATATTTATACTGTTTCGAGTTAGTCTGTTTTGAGACATGGGTCTGAAAAAGCAGTCTGCAAAGCTACCAGTAATCAATGTCGATCTTTTGACTCAACAGCATCAGAAAAATAATCGTCATGGAAAATTATTACCCAATAGTATAAGAGCAGTATTTTGCGGACCATCAAATTGTGGAAAAACGAACGCTCTTTTGTCTCTAATCATTCATCCTAACGGTCTGAAATTTGAAAATATTTACGTTTACTCAAAATCTCTAAATCAACCAAAATATAAATTTTTGGAAAAACTTTTGGAGCCTCTCGATGGTATCGAATACTTTCCTTTTGGCGAGCATTATCTTGTTGTGTCACCCGATGAAGCTCGACCAAATTCAATGTTCATATTTGATGACATTGCCTGTGAAAAACAAGATAACATTGAAGCTTTTTACTGCATGGGTAGACATAAAAATGTAGATTGTTTTTACTTGTGTCAATCTTATGCACAAGTACCGAAACATTTAGTGCGTGACAATGTCAACTTGTTGGTGATTTTTCGTTAAGACGATATGAACTTGAAACATGTTTATAATGATTATGTTAATACTGATATGTCGTATCAACGTTTCAAGGATATTTGTTCGATGTGTTGGAATGATGGTAATCACAGCTTTCTCATTATTGACAAAGATCGTAATATAGACGATGGTCGCTACAGAAAAGGCTTTGATCAATTTGTAATAAATATACAGAATATGGAAAAAATGTAGCATTTTATTGTGAAACTTGAAACCATCAAGATGACCGATTTTAATCAACAAACTGCTGTCTTACGGGAAGTTGAAAAAGCTCGCAATGCTGTGAAAAGTAAGTACGATTCATTAAAATTGCATAAATTGGAAGTGGAAAAAAATTTAAGTGACTCGTTTCAGCCAATAGTGAAACCATTGGAAAAGCTTGTTGATGTCACCGAAAATAGAGTAAAACAAGAAATAAATTTACCTCCAGTCAAGAAAGAAGTGAGACCAAAGAAGAGAATTAAATAACTTGAGTGTAGTACTTCAAACAGTGATGATGATGATGATAATGATGATAATTTTCCTGAATCATTTTTTGAGTCTGCTGTTGATTATTCAACAGATGAGCTAGAAAAATCTATTGTAAAAACAGATGATGAAAATGTGAAAATGTTGCTTAGTGGAGACACAAAATCTTTAGATACAGTATACGGAGTGCGGAAAATGCCAGATGATTCACTATGGATTGGAGATACTCCAATAACTTTTGAATCAAATAAAATTATCATTGGTAATAAAGAATATGTGAAAGCTGCAGGACTAGTAGAGTTGTTATTTAAAAAGGAACCTAATGCCTCACTAATCACTGATATTGATAAAAAAAATTATGCCACGATTTTAAAAGACACAAATGCTCACAAAAAGTACTATAAAACAAATGAGAGCGTTCGCGAAACGTCGAGTAAGAAATATGTGAATTATATAAGTAAAATTCTAAAGCTTCGATCAGATAAAATTGGAATGGGCTTATACAAAATCGCTCAAAGATTCACTCATACGGATCACCGCTACTGAGATGATCCAAACGAGCTTGTAGATCGTCTAAGAGTACTCAAAGCTGAAACGTCTGCTGGTAACAATAATCATGTTAATGAAATACAAGCAATTGTCGAGGAGCTTCGTGAGACAGGGATTATTAGTTCAGTATTAAAATGAGCATCGACGTGTTTGGACATCAGTTGGTTTACACAGATTCATCGCGAGGCCCACCTGGAATAGGATTCAAGCTTACTAGTGATGGAAATTTTGATTTGGACAATCGATTATTGTGTAATGTAGGTAATGCTGCTGAACAAAATGATGCAATGAACTTAAAGTCTGTGCAAAAATTGATAAAAGACGAAACAGAAAAATTGCTTGAAGATTTTCGAAGTGTTTTGAACAATAAAATTCAAAACATTGAATCTGAAATTCTGCCTCTAACAAACATACTATCAGATTTAAAAGAGAAGACAAAAAATGAAAGCAAAATTAGTGGAAGAACTTCATAAGTCTGCAAGGCGTATTTATCCACGCCGCTCATTCCTCATCAAAGATATTGACGAAACTTGGCAGGCTGATCTTGTTGAAATGATTCCTTACGCCAAGTAGAATAAAGGTTTTAAATACTTACTCACAGTAATTGATACATTTTCAAAGCACGCTTGGACTGCACAGGTCAAGGATAAAAGTGGAAAATGTGTAGCTGAAGCTATTAAATCTATACTTTTGCAAAAAAGAGTGCCCAAGAATTTACAGACAGATCGAGGAAAAGAATTTTATAATAAAGATTTTCAAAAACTAATGAAAAGTTATAAAATCCATTAGTATTCTACGTATAGTAATCTTAAAGCGTCAATTTGTGAGCGTTTTAATCGTACTCTAAAAAGCAAAGTGTTTAGTCTGCAAGGTACATACAAATGGCTAGACAGTTTACAAGATTTAACTTTACAGTATAATAATAGTCCTCATCGAACAATAGGAATGAAGCCTGTAGAATTGAATAAAGATAAAGTTAATCATATAATGAATCGAGTAAAAAGGTCAAATATTTTTAAACGAGCTAAATTTAAAATTGGTGATCAAGTACGTGTTAGCAGAATAAAGGAAGTTTTCGACAAGGGCTATACTCCCAATTGGTCAACTGAAGTCTTCACAGTAACAAAAATTTCAAATACAAAACCCTACACCTATCATCTAAAGGACTATCAAGACAAGCCAATTTCTGGAGGATTCTATGAAGAGGAACTTCTCAAGACTAAAGATCCAAATGTTTATTTAATTGAAAAAGTTTTGAAAAAAAGTGGTAATAGAATTTACGTGAAATGGTTAGGTTTTGATAATTCTCACAACAGTTGGATAAATAAAAATAATATGCAGATACAAATAAACTGCATTTATTGATTTATTTCCCTCAATTTTTTCAATAGTACAGGCATTATGATAGCATTTGTTTGATCAATTCTTCTCTTGAAACGTTTTCGATCTCGTGCTGCCTGCTCCCATTTTCCACATCGAGCTTCATGATGAGCTGCCGATGACAATGCCTTTGCGTCCGATATTTTTGGAAAAATTCTTTTTTTTCCAAAAAGTTCCAAAAAGTTTTTTTTTCTGGATTCAAAGTTTTTTTTCTGGATTCATTTCTGGACTTGCGCTCGAAACGACGGCCACTTTGACTGAGCTTGGTTGCGCGAGTCTGCATTTCGGAGGTCTTGGAAGACAGAAGAGAAGGAGAAACATGCGACTTCTCCAGCTTATCGTATCGAAGAAAAAACGTACGGAAAATTGTAGGTGCTCTCTCTCACGCCGATAGGTTTCAAGATGATGAATAGCTATATTGTCGGCCCCCTCAGCACCCTACTGTATAGATCTGTGGCTTGCAGGAAGAAGCACTTAGATCGAGATTTCTCGGCTCCTTGCGCGCGACGACATTATACGGGCTACTCTCGGCTCGAATTTCAGCGCGGCCCGCGTAAGAAGTCGCGGGTAACAGCCTGTGGAACGCGATAAAAAAAAGTCGTTACATCGACGATAAATTTGCGAGACGCCGAATGAATATTTCAAGCCGTATGTAGAAAACACGCGGATTAAATGCGTAATCGCGAGCATTTTGCGCTAGATTCGCGATCATTGTACTTTTAGCGCGAAACTTTCTGGGAAGCTTGCGCGTAAACGCAACTTTTCTTTTAGATCTTGAGAGTGCTGCTTGATTCGCGAGAGCTTATCTGCATATACGTATTATGCACACATGGCGCGCGCGAGGAGAGGTGTTGATATCGCCGATCGATACTCCACGTACCCATATATACATACCGCGTATTAGCGCAGTACAGCGCTTACGCCTTAGCGAATCCAGAAACGACATCCTTTTCCGATCAATTCGCCCTTCGATGGCTGCAAGTGTGTATGTATAGATATGTACTGCGTACACGTAGAGCACAGCAGGCAGGTCGCGGGTCGCGCGCGGTGGGAAGAGAAGGAGGCAAAAGGAAAAGTCTCTCGCGCGTGGAAAAACCATGATTTTTTCCTTTAAACCGTTTTTTCTCATTGTTAATAACAATTTTCGAAAATTTCAATTACACCATTAGAAAGGGAATGAGTTAAACTTTCAAAATATGCCCCACCCGAATTTTTTTAATTGTAAATTGCATTAGTTTTGAGCCATCAAAAATAGTGACCGCAATAAACACTCATCTGCAAAGTTCCCGCAGAACCACTTAACTCCAGTAATTTGTTTAGCTTGCGCGTCGAGAAAGAAGCTATTTACAAATGTAATACTACAGTTGTATTCGTATTAGATATCTAATGAAATGAGCCAATACTTTGATCTTTTCTCTGACATTTCGATCGTACGTATTACTCCAAACATTGAAATCGCTTTTTCTCGAAAACATGAAAAAGTCCTGTAAGCCACAGAGATATAGTCGTAGTAGGCATAGCCCTATACAAAACGCAAACACGGCCTGGGCCTGGGTTGTGCAATACTGCCCCTTCCCGGGGAGGCTACCTGCGCCGGTGATAAAGAGCCGACTCCAGACTCGGGACCCCATGCTCCGCTCAGTACAGGTGAAAAAGGCGCCGGCGTTTCCGAAATATATCCGATAGTTTTCCGAGGTTTTTTTGTTTAAAGAAAGTTATCTGCTCAAGATGACGGCGAAGGCGGCTTTGATTTTTTATGACGAAGGACCTCTCGAGAGGACAAAAATTCGTAGGAGCGTAAGTTTGTGTCTTATTCTAGCGAGAAGCACATCGTCCTCAAGTCTTCGTTATTCTTCACAATAATAGCATCATGTACGGGTACAGAGGACCAAAAAGAACTATCGTTTTCGTAAGTAATTTAATTAATAAAATATATAAAATTATTTATATTTATTATAATTGCAAATTTTTCATTTTTTTACAGTTTGAAAACTGGGTTTGCTGGCGGTCTGCGCGTCGAATTGACAGAGAGCGGAACGGCCGCCTGCGTGACGGAGTGAACCAGCCCGAATTCGACGCATGGGGGCTGGCGGAGTTATTTTACTACGCCAGCGAAACATATATAAACAGTGCAAATGTAGAAGTAAGATTCGAGGTCTTTAGCGACCTCTACTTCGACAACAATTATATTGTAACAATAGGTCGGATCCGTCCATGTGCCGAACCACCCCGCAGGTGGCAAAGCCTAGTATCGTCATTATTTTTTATTACGTGGCGTTATTATTTTTTATTATGTTTTTTTTTATATATACATCACTTTTTTTAAAAATAAGTTTTGTACATTTTAAACATAAAATTTTTAAATAATATACTTCATTTATACTGAAAGTGTTTATCTTTGTGTTAAAATCCACATCTCGCTCCACCCTTGTCCTTCGAGTCGCAACTCTCTCTCGCCTTCGGGAAATTTTCAGACTCTTTCTCCACTCTCTCTCTCTCTCTCTCTCTCTCTCTCTGCGCTCTTTATCTCTCTCTCACCGCGCTCTTTCTCTCTGTCTCTCTCTCCCACGCTCACTCTCCGGACCCTCTTTCCCACCGCCTCAGCATCTGACCCGGGGGGTGGCGGTACGGAGTCAGCGCTTGTCGCTATTTACATATTATTGTTTGAAAGATCTAGAACTGTAAGTCCAACATAAATTGGCTTATTGATCAGTATATCAGTTTTATTCATTTGTATAGCAACTAAATTTTCATTAAATATAGCACTGCTATGAAAGTTTGGACTTGAAATTTAAACCTCAACGCCATATCTTTCTTCATATTTACTCATAAGCTTTACTACAACTCTTTTTCTAACATTTTCCATAGTCTTACCAAATACTGCATTATTCATTAACTTGAAAAAAAAACTTTTTTTTAAATTCATTTTTGGCTACTGATCGCGCACTACTATTATCTATGTACGATTTGAATCATTGCGATTGTTTGAATTTTCGAACTCTGTGAATCTTACATTAGTTCTTCTATTATTTTCAATTCTTCAGAAAACCATAAAGATGCTTAATGACCTCTATAAAAACTATATTTCGATAAAGAATTGTCGTAACTGCATATAAAATAATATCCTATACTGTATATCTGATGACTCTGCACTGGTTGCGTTTTAGTGATTTTCTCTTGTCTTATACGTTTTAACAAACACAATCTGCATAGATGATGAATGGTAATTTTTCATTAAATCGATGATTTTTAAATTGAATTATTTCATTTCTGGGGCCAGGTAGTCTAATTTTACAGTTATTTAATATTTTATAATGTTCTTCATGTTGAGACAAACTATCTTCTTTGTAAAAAAAAAATACAAGCAGCTAACGCAAACAAATAATTTTCTTTTTCTGTTTGTAAAATCATTGCTAATTACGCGTGAAAGATTTTTTATGTACACATAATGTGATTCCGCTGTGAATTGATCATTTAAATTATCATTTTGCTGTGTTATTAAGAGAATATTTACATGATTATTCTTTTTGAAAGCTGTTAAATATAGAGGTACAATATTTTTATTGTCTAATCCGAAAACATTTATCGAAATAAAACTATGTTGTTTTTCGAATTGTGGTATCTGTCTCAATGCTACTGGTTTTTTGCTTTCGGTAGGATATAGTGCAGATAAAATCACCTATACAAAACATTTGTTATCATAATTTTTTACATTAATACATGCTTGTCGTTTTGACAAAAATTCAGGTAAAGGTATGTATGAGCTACCAGTACGCAATGGATTAAATTGGTTTACATTTATTTGTATACTCTCAATAGAATGAAAAGTCCAGCCAGAATCACGCTCTTGAAACTCTTCAGTATTTGTGAGTAAAGGTTCAGTGACATTAGCATTAAACCATTTATTTAACACAGTTCCAAATAAAATTTCAAGATTTTCTGTATTGAAATGTTTAATTTCAATACATTCTTCTTCTCCATTACATGTTTTTTTAAATTTACATGATAAAACTGTATTAACTTTCAAGGCTTTAATATTATCACGTATTATACTTTTTATTTTGCGTTAAATTAATGTTGAGGTATCTTGTAGGAATTTAACTAGATCTATGTGTGTTAAATTAACTATAATAGCAGTTTTCATTCGATTTTTAAATGCGCTGTCCATGTCAGTCCAACGAATACGGTTCGTTTTCCTCGTAGCTTGCAATAATCCACAACCACTTTTACTTTGATTAATGGTTTCAAGCATTGCTTTCATACATTCTGTTTTTGCAATTATGCACAACATACTCTGTTTCTGTTGTACAGATAAATATTCACTTTTAAGAACATTCTTCAAAGTTTTTATACAACGTGTGTAATGATTTTTTCATCGTGTGATAGTTGCAAAATCAGTTGATATGTTTAACAATTTTTCAACTTGTTCCAATGATTTGACAAGTTGTTTACATTTTTCTATCATATCCATGGTTCAATTCCTAATAAAGAAAATAAAAAATATTTAATTGAATTGAATTTCATAAATATACATTTTGTTTTAAATTAATGAATAAATAAAAGTGTGCTTCATACAAGAGGGAGTGAGAGCGTGCGCGAGTGTTAGAGAGAACGCATGATAAGATTTTCATCTCTACGGGGCCGACTAGCATTTGATTCGTAGCTGTGCAATACCTGATAGTCCATCATCACCGCCTCTGCATCGAGTTCACATAGTGATTCGGAAACGAGTCTCAGCCTAGCCCAGAATCACCGCCATTATTATAAAATTTTGCGAACAAAAATGTAAATATGTGCGTTATTTGTATGAGAGAGAGAGAGAGAGAGAGAGAGAGAGAAAATGTGTGTATGTAAGCGCCGTTTTGTTCGAGAGAGAATGTGTGTGTGTGTGCGCACAATTTTGTACGAGTGTGAGAAAAAATGTATGTGTGTGTGTGTATGCACTATTTGTATGAGAAACAGAGAGAGAGAGAGAGAGGAGAGAAAATGTGTGTGCCTTATTTGTACGAGAAAGAATAAATTTATGCAATACTATAGACGGGACAGAATTATTTTAAGTTGGACATATAGGGTGAGAAATGTTATTTAAGTTTTATTGCAACATAATACATACAATAAATTTACACAAAAAATATATAAATTTAATGTTTTTTATTTTTTTCACCTTACAGTTTTTAATTTTTTGTTGCCACTCGCGCACGCGCTCTCTCGGCTCTCTCAAGATTTCGGGCTCCCCTCACATAGTGCAGCAAGAAACTTGCTTTTCGGCTTATCTTGTCTCGATAATCAGTACGTCTAGGATCTACGCGTATACGTCTGATGCCCGTTTTACCTAGAGAGTGACACTGTTGTGCATAGAAATAGAATAGAGAATTGGGAACACGCTTTTCGATAATTTGTATTTACTGTGTGTAAACATGTAGCCTGCTTTAGCTGACGCTCCGGCTAGGAGAGACGATCGAGTATGCTTATCAATTACTGCGCGGTGAGCCCAAGAAGGTTCGCTACCTGCGCGTCGTGTTAGTTTTACTGTAGAGAGAGAGAGAGAGAGAGAGAGAGAGAGAGAGAGAGAGAGAGAGAGCTGTTTATGTGATACACGCGCGCTTTCTACACATTTAAAAAAGAGGCTGATTCTCGCTTTTCAGGTCTTCCATACTTATACTGTGTGGGTTTTTCTAGCTGGCGCCTCAGCTAAGGGTACTACTGTGTGATAAGCATTAGCGAGACGATGCACACACGCGGATAATTATCATTGTAAATAGACTGTGCAGCGAGCTCGAGAAGGTTCGCTATCCATGTGATGCATTAGTTTTACCGTAGAGAGTGAAAACTGTCTGGTACACAGCGGCATAAGTCAAAAGGGCACGCTTCCTATACGTTATGCTATAGAAAAGAGACGGATTCTTGCTTTCTACACGGACGGCTTGTTGCGCGCTGGCGCCTCGGCTAGGAGATACGCGTTAGGTGTTGGAATGACGATGCACGCACGAGTATAGTTCTCACTGTAAATACACGACGCAGTGAGCTCGAGAAGATTCGCGCCTAGCTTTATCAGAGAGAGTGAGAACTGTTTGTATTTACCATTATAGGTGGTGTGGTTTGAGGTTACGAGTAAAGATGCTAGGTGATGCGCGGAATTCATGTGTGGAGGTGATAGGTGTAGGCAGAAAGTGGAACGTGTGTTCAGATTATGCGTAAAGGGTGGTAGTTATAACTGTAGCAACGGAGTGTGTGTGGTTCACGCTATGGGTGTAGGTAATTGGTCAATGTTAGGAGTCATGATTGGACGTAATATAGGGAGGCTAGAGGTCGTGATTGGAGGCGATAGATGGAAGGTGGAAATGATAAGTTGAGAGTCAAGAAGATAAGGTTGGTGTAATAAGTGGAGCGTTACGTAATAAATTGGGGTGATAGGTGGAGAACATATGCAGAGAATAATAATTTTAATTGAAAGTCATAGGTAAAGGATAGATTTTATGATTTAATCGGCCTCATAGGTCGAGATTATAAGTGATGTGAACGAGGTGCTAATATCTGAGAGACGGTGGAGTTTATGTGTAGATGTAGGTGGATTAAAAGGTCATGGGTCAAGGTGATAGGTAAAGATTTGAAGTATTCAGTAGAGTTGATATATAGGGGTTGTGTGTCGACGCTGGAGGAAAAAACTAGAGTCGAGGTGTCGAGGATGTAGATGATCGGTGGTAGATTAAGGTTGAATGGTGAAGATGACAGGTAGTTAATAGACTTCATGGTTAGAGATCATCGTGGAGAAGATAGGGAGAGGTGGCAGACGGAGGATGGAGCTGATGGGTGAGCTATTTTTATAATAACATTTTTCAGTATCATTTATATACCATGAATTTTATGGCAATAGGCAAATTTTAAGAATTATTATTGTTCTAACAGTCAATAAAATATGCATATATTTCAAAATTGAGATTTGAAAATAAATATAACTACTGAAATAATATGGGGGTTGGCGAGCGGAGCGAGCAGGGGGTACCCCCTATTATATATATGTATATATATATATATATATATATATATATGGGTGATTCTCTGACAAATCGAGCGGTCGATTTTTTGACCCTATCGAAAAAAATTTTTAAAATGTTCCTAAGAGACACATGAGTAGCTCTGAATTTTTTCAGATTTTTTGCATCAAGCATCTTCGAGTTACAGAGGGTCAAAGTTGATGAAATCATGTTTTTTTGCTTTTTCTGGCTACTTTCATTAATTTATAGAGGCTCAGGGAAGCATTTTTCACTATAGATATATATATATGCAAATTTTCTAAACTTTAAAAGAAAATAGTTTTGATGTCGTATATATATGTTTTAAAAAAGTTATGTCATTTAAGCTTTAAAATCAAGTTTTAGGAAAGTTCGATCATCCGGATCATAACCAAAAATTCATGAAGATACCTTATTTCAATTCAAAAAAGTCTGCGAAAGACCCAGAATGTCAGAGGCCTTGGTTTCTCTGTAAAAAATCATGATATCCGTTCATATATGAAAAAAATTTTGTATTTTTTTGCTATATCGAAGAATTTAACCAATTTTATCAATTACGTAAATTTTTTTATAATAATTTCAATCATTAAAAAAATGAGAAGGTTAGTGAAATGCTTCGATATAGCAATAAAACTAAATTTTTTTCATATATGAATGGATATAATGATTTTTTACAGAGAAACCAAGGCCTCTGACATTCTGGGTCTTTCGCAAACTTTTTGAATTGAAATAAGGTATCTTCATGAATTTTTTGGTTATTATCTGGATGATTGAACTTTCCTAAAACTTGATTTTAAGATTTAAATGACTTATAACTTTCTTAAAATATGTATATACGACATCAAAAATATTTTTTTTGAATAGTTTAGAAAATTTGCAGACAAAAATGTTATATATCTCTATAGTGAAAAATACTTCCCTGAGGATCTACAAATTAATGAAAGTAGCCAGAAAAAGCAAAAAAACATGATTTCATCAACTTTGACCCTCTGTAACTCGAAGATACTTGATGCAAAAAATCTGAAAAAATTCAGGGATACTCATATGTCTCTTAGGAACATTTTAAAAATTTTTTTCGATAGGGTCAAAAAATCAACCGCTCGATTTGTCAGAGAACCACCTATATATTGTGACGAGTATGGTCACACCGCATGCATATTTTATTGTAATTCCTATGTTCTTATATATTTGCATGTGAGTTGAGTTTTCCCGCGCACTAGAGCTGTTCGAGAGCTGATGCATTCACGAACGCGCCGTCTGGTGAGAGCGCCCGAGAGAGGGAAGCTCGTGGCGACACGTTAGGCTAGGCGAGAGATTCGATTCAGCTATCGAGCGCGCAGGCTGTATTTCGAGCGAAAGAGAGCGTCTATTTACCATCACCGATCTATTTAAATTATTTATTGTTGTACAAATTGCGTCTACGCGGGTACGCATAAGGTGTATTATACAATTGCGGTTGTGTGGTATTGGATAGAAAGCTGAATCCTTAGGGTTATGCCTGAGTTAAAATTCAAAAAAATCAATTTTTTTTTTATTTGATTTTTTAATAGCAAATTTACTGTAGAATATACTGTTGAAACTCCTTTTGCCCGAAAAAATTTCGTTACAAAATTATAGGCAAAATACTAAAAATATATAATTTGTCAAAATTAAGTATTTTTCATATTTTATTCTATAGCGCTTTTGTTTATTCAAAGCCATTACATTTTTATAGAAAATTTAACGTTAAATGTGCATACAAACTCCTTTTGATAAAAGACAGTTTTATTAAAAATAACACAAATTATTTATTTATGAATTATTGCATATAGTAAATAGCTCATTCTGATAAAAGCATAGATTTTTTTATTGTGAATGTTAAAAATAAAATAAATTTATCTGTTTCATTAATTTAATCTTTTTAATAAAATAATAAGCATGCGTGCAAACTAAAATATTTTTATAAATTACCACCTAATAACATGGTACCATACAGCATATGGAAAAGCCAATCACTGTTTTACCAACCTAGTTAAGTTTGCTATCAGACAGCTCTTTCGTCTGCTTGATCTGCAGTCTAGTGCAAGCTTAATGTTGTGAATTTTGATCTGAAGTGAAAACTTCTGAGTGTCAGTGATGTTTAAATTTAGATAAGTATTTTGGACTCTAAATAACACATTATTTGTGAAGAACTTGTTCTTTGTGAGTGTGTTCTTTATTTTTAGGTATATAAGCTGTCAATGGCATGTGAACGATAAGGTACTTCTGTGTTCGATGCAAGGTTAGATGTTGTGGAAGTTGGCTGTAACTATTAACAATCCTAGAAAGTCATGGGTAAGCAATACCAACAATTATATTCATATGAAACATACTGACTGTGAATGCGTATAAAAATTTATATTTCAATTTCAGCTTTTGATACTAGTATATCAATATGTGTGGCACCCGGGTCTTAATATATCCCTTAATACAGGGATATTTTATGCCAAAACACAAAAAAATATGCCAAGCAGTTTCTGTAAGTACTACCCGATAAATGGAAATAAGTTTCATGTATAAACTTTAAATGCAGTTTTCTCAAGTTTTGAATTTTTGTGATTTTAGGTCAGTTGCCGCAGGATTTCTCAACAACTATGGGACCGATTAAGCTGAAATTTTTTAGAGAACTCCAGGAAGCCCTTCTTCACTGCTTGAACGGAGGGAAATTGGCTAAGGTAAGTTTAAAGAATGTTACGCATGTGAACATATGCATAATTCACTATAATTATGAATATTATGAACTTATGTGTTTCTAAATATTTAAAATTTTTATTTTTCAGTAATCCCTTCCGTTCAAGCTGAGGAGAAAGACATTTAGAAGAATTGCCATCCAGTTTGGTTTGAATTCATCACCATGATTTGGATCATGAGAAACCTTACGGCAAAGGATAAAATATACTGAAATTTAGTTCTTCACACATGGTTCTTCACACATAGTAAGTAAAGATATATAAGTTTTTAAACACATGGAAAATTACAACTAATATGTACAGTTTAATCACGAAAAAGTTTTTATTTGATATTACTTGTACAACATTTTTTTTTACCTGTTAACTGATAATTTATTTTTTTCAGGTTTAACTCAGGCATAACCCCTTAAGGGGTTATGCCTGAGTTAAAGTCGTCAAAAAATCGATTTTTTTTTTTATTGACTTTTTTCATAGGAAATCGTCTGTAGAATACGATGCTGAAGTCCCTTTTGCCCAAAAAAAATTGGGTAGAAAGCTACAGACCAAAAACTGAAGGCGTGCGAATAGCTTATTTTTAAAAAATCGTAATTTTCGCGTTTTTATTTGTCAGTGCTGTGTTACTGAACATGATTATTTTTCGAGCTTTTAATGCTTCTCATACATAATCTTTGTATGTAAAATACAATAAAAATATCTATTATGCAATTAAAATCCGTTAAAAGATATTAATAAAATGAGCAAAATTATGCAATATTAAAAATTTGCAAACTGCTTATTTCCACATTTTCCTCTTTTTTGTTTATTTAAATTAATAATTTATTTTTAAAAAAGCATTTGATTATTTATTATGCTTTATAAAAAATTAATTAGACGCAAATATTCGTCAATGAATAAAATTATGCAAAAAACGAATTTTGAATTTGGCGCTTACCGACGGGGCCGCGCGATATTCTTTCGAAAAGGCTATTCATCTAGTAACCTGTTTTAGCGTATGATTGAGAATTCAAGAGCGCAAAAACACTTGCTTTGAATTTTCATATCAACTTTTATTCTGCATTGCTCAATATTATTAAATAATTTATTTTATAATATTGATAGCATTTGTGGTTAAAAAGTAGAGTAAGTGAGAGTGATTTGGGATCAAGATGAGTCCAGACTCAAGATATAGAGTTTCAGGATCATCTGACAGAAAAAGAAGATTTGGAAGAAGAAAGAGAAGACCCAAGATTTTTCATCAAAAACAGCAATGGGAAGTTTCGACAACAGCACCAGCACCAGCATCAGCATCAACATCTATACAACAAGAACGAGCAACACCAATCACTTCAGCATCACCTACGCCTGATACAGTTCCTTCAACGTCCAGGGAATGGAGTTCAAGATCTGCTGCGCAAGCTTTACCAGGTACCTCAACATCAGTACCGCCAGAAATTCCTGTGTCTAAGTCTAGACAAAAATTAAAATCAATTTATGTAGAACCGAGTGAAATTCAGAATAGAATCTTTGACATTTCTTTGCTTCTGCCAGGATTACAGGAGTTTCTGGCTTGTAAAGCTTGTGGCGGATGCATCAAATTTGATGAAGTTGATGTACGAGGTCTTGGTAGCAAGCTATCCATCACCTGTACATCATGTAACGCAGTTGCTTTCATCGACTCCAGCAGAAAAGTTGGAAAACAAAGTAACGCTTATGAAGTGAACAAGCGTGCAGTTATAGCCATGAGAATTCTTGGTCATGGGCACACTGGTTTGAGCACTTTATGTGGAGTAATGGATTTTTCTACTCCAATCTCTCACAGTAATTTTGACAAAATTAATCAAGACTTGAAAGATGCAAGCTTGATTACAGCTAAAAAATCGATGAAAGCAGCTATGCAGGAAGATTGCAGTACGGAAAATCAAGAAGATGATCACCAAACTGTATCAGGCGATGGTAGTTGGAGGAAACGAGGACATTCATCTCTTCAAGGCGTTTCAACACTAATACGCCATGCCAATGGAAAGGCGATTGATGTTGCTCCGAAGCAATCCTTTTGCCTAGCCTGCGAGAAACGACCAGAAGAGGATACAGCACAGTACAAGGAATGGTATGAAGCCCACCGAGAAAAGTGTTCTGCCAATCACGAAGGAAGCTCTGGCAAGATGGAAGTGGATGGGATCGTCGAAATGTTCCAGCGATCCGAGTCCATCCATGGTGTAAGGTATGCAAATTACATTGGAGACGGAGATTCAAGAGTCTTCAAAGCACTTTCCGATGCTAAACCCTATCAAGATTTCACCATCACGAAGAAGGAGTGTGTGGGACACGTTCAGAAGAGGATGGGTTCGAGGCTCAGGAACCTGAAGAAAAGCTTGGCTGGCACAAAACTAACAGATGGCTTGGCCATTGGTGGAAGAAACCGTCTAACTGCTCAAAGGATTGACCAGTTGACGAAGTACTATGGCAATGCCATCCGTGGCCATAGTAATTCTGTTGATGAAATGAGAAATGCCATATGGGCAACATTTCATCACAAAAAATCTACAGATGAAGATCCAACTCACCACCTTTGCCCGCAGGGATCAAGATCTTGGTGCAAGTGGCAGAAAGCCAAGGCGAACAATAACTTGAAGAACTTCCACCATGGAGATAGTATTCCTGCTGCCATCATGAACGCAATTGAACCGATTTACGAGGACTTGACGAAGCCAGACTTGCTTGAGAGATGCATTGGAGGCTTCACGCCAAACAGTAATGAAAGTTTCAATCATTTTGTTTGGAAGCTCATCCCCAAGCATAGTTTCAGTGGTCTGACAGTCCTCGAAATTGGTGCCTACATCGCAGTCACTTGCTTCAATGAAGGCAAAGCAGGACTGCTTGAAGTCATGAGGAAGTTCAGTGTGTATCCAGGATCCTCTGCAGTCAACTGGGCCAAGCTTCAGGATCAGGAGCGGCTTCTCTTGTCCGACAGAAGAGAACAATGGGTCGAAGTGGAGGCGCAAACGTCGTCCACAACGAAGGATATAAATAGAATTATATGTATGCGCCGAAGCCGTGAGGCCAGAGATATAAAATTACATGTGAGAAAAATTGCAATTGCCGCCGATGGAAATACACTGTAGGTGAACGGTTACGTGACGGGCCGCGAGCGGAATGTGTGTGTGAGCGGGTGATGAGCGAGCAGGAGTCAGTACCCCGCAAACCTCGCAAGAGTAAGCACATAGGGAGCAATCCAGAGTAATATTAGAGTGAGTCAACCGTCATGCACCCACGTAGCCGCTGAATTCGCGCGTTCACAGGGAACGAGACTTCGGCTGAATGGGAGGAGGCTAGAGAAAATATGAAGAGAAAAATAGAAAGTAAGAAAAGTAATTGTATTCCGTGAGTGCTGCGTACACGCCGATGCCGCTACCGTGCCTGCTCGCGAAGAACGGAGGAAGTGAGAGTGTGTAATAATAGTGAAGCTAATCCGCACAATAAATGAACTACTGTTAATCAACAAATCCATACGTGTTCAATCCTTTACTATACCTCCGGTTCAAATAGCCCTGACGATTAGGATTGTTAGCCGATGCCCGAAGGTTTGCTCGAGGCATCCGTGACGCGTCTAGGCGCCCTTAACCCGAAAACAGACGTGACGTGAAGCCTCGAAGAACACGGGAGGAGGAGAGCACGACAAGGAAAACGACGTGCCGCACACCACACCACCACCCAGAGAGCGAACTCAGCGAGTCAGTCATTACCGTGGACTCCGTGCCGCGGATTCCCCGCTCGCGCCGTCATCGCCATGGTCGCGCAGCTTTCCCCCCCCCCCCCTCGCGTTCTCCGTACTGTCGTGTCACAAACTTCAATTTTTAATAGTTCCCAATCTAGTACGTAAATGCATAATTGGCATTCTGATAATGGCACTGAATTAAAAAGTAGGCTGATAGACGAATATTTGTCGGAACAAGGAATTAGACTGGTAGAAAGAGTAAATCGGACGATTAAACATGAGATTTTTACGTATTCAAAAGAAAATCATTGTGCGTGGGATGAACTTCTGGGCCAAATAGCTTTTTCGTTTAATATGACGCTCAGGCGATTAGAGGTTAATCAGGCTATTGAGAAGGAAGGGATGGACGAATGGATGAATCGTCTATCTAAACTGTCAGCACTGCACGAACACATAAGGTCTAGAAACACAGGTATACATTATCATCGCTGGCAGGTGGAGTTGTTGCTAATAGCTATACCTTTTGAACCTTGTATTACAACAGCTAGGAGAGGCTCGAAAAAATTCCAACTGACAAACGAGTAAGGATTAGTTAAAGATCTGGTAGCAGTTGAAGAACGTAAGAACGTAATTCCAGTTGACAGATGACACCAGCTCAGACGAGAGTTGCCACCTTAGATGGGCTGAACGTATCCGTGATCATCGCGAGGAGCAAGCAGACGCTAGTCTGCAAGCTCAAACTGGCAGAGGAGTTCTACTAGCGATGAAGATCAAGCGAGAGAGATTGGAGACTGAGGACAGAAGAGAGGTCATGCGAGTGAGGAAATTGCAATGTGTGTGGGTATCCGGCGTAAAAGACAGTAAGATTTGCCCTGAACACTACATACAGGCCGAAATTCTAAAGAGTACTGGGAAAAAGTAAAGATGGAGTTTTTTTCGATATTTTTGATTAAATAGTTATAATTCTTCACGTTCTGTATCGTGTTACCATTGAGCCTATGTTCCTCCATTCTTGGTATTCCAGATAGATTTAAGATTATGCGAATTATGTGTAGAGCTGCTTCGCAGGCTACACAGTATCTGGAAGGGGGGTGTAACGAGAGGATAGGACACGATGTTTGAATATCGCGCGCTCATTTGGTCGCACGATGCGTACGATACAGTAGGCCTCGCTGCTGTGTAGAGGCGAGGGACGCGCGGGAAGAGTGAAAGAAAGGCTCGCATGCTTAATGCGACAGATATGATACGACCGTGCCTGTGCGTATATCGTGTATATTGGATACCTTTTACGAAACCTTTAGAGTTCCCGAAGACACCGTCTCTTACACGCAGAAACTGTTGGAGTAAAACCAATTACAGAAGAGGGGACGCGTTCTTCCTGCCGATTAGATAACTGTTACGAATAAGCTTGTGCAAGCGTCACTGACTTGAGAAGCACGGAAGAAGCGACAAGAATCATCGTGCTAACGTGAGTCATTATCTAGTGATCCTTGTCTCGATAATCGGGTAGTCCCTGTCACGGAATACTTCGATTCTTCTTCGACGATTCTTCGTTGTTTAAGTGTGCATGTGAATCTTTCCGCTGTCGTGCGACGCAACCTTTGTGTGCAGACAATTATATGTATTTTACTATTTTCAATATACTAGTCTCTAGATACTAGTTAGTGGCTGAGTATTCTTTACCGCATTCATGAACACCGCAACCACCTTTCGAACTCCAATCTTTAACAGCAATAGCAGTACGTAAAATTGTGGTGGAGAGCACACATTAAATTTGTTTTTGGTCGTGGTATCAAGAATAGCATAATAGCCGAGGACGAGCTACGCCGGGGTAGGTCACACTAATCAGGTAAGCTCGGTGACACGACGACATTCCGGGGTCGTTGTGGAAAGTCGATTGGCCCCGTTACTATATATATATATATGTTAAAATATGGTGAAAATGATGTATAGGAGAAGAGTTTTATTATACAAATAATTAAATTCCTGGAGTGGAACCCGACACTACACAGTGTTTTTTACAAGTTCAGACTAACTACTGTCAGCGGTCACTTGCTCGCTTATAACAGCTGATTTGGCAAATCAGCATTGTCCGCATTTCGGATACCCTATTTACTAACAGTGCCCCATCATATTTCTTTGGATGGTTAACAGTTTGTACTTCAAAAATTATAAAATAAACTTCACTACTTACGGACAGAATAGGGAAATTTTCAGGAAGATTACACAGTCAAACACTAGATCAAGGGGCGCGGTAGCACCACGATGGCAAGTATAAGGTACTTTTAGTACGTACGCCGCCGTCGGGCGCTAGCCAGACCCTATATACTTCTCATAGGCATTGTTGGAAACTAGCCGTACGATTTTCTTCGCATTGACAGCTTCTTTTCTTAAATATAAGTTTATAAATGAAAGCTTGCGATGAAAGTAATAAAATCACATCAGGGTCACATTTTGTGAAATTGCTTCGATCGGAAGATATTCTAAAGAGAAAGTTCTGGCACCTCAATTCGTCAAGCGGGAGGTATATATTATAGGTATACTTAAGTGTACGTTATTTTTCTGAAGACGATATAGATATACTTTAGTGTACGTTGTTTTTCCGCAGACGACAGACGATGTTTTCATACAGTGTTATCAACGTGAATTTTCTTTTGCTTTTTTGTATAAATATAAATATGTATATATAGAAATTGTGACGTTGTAGATTTATCGCCAAGATTATGGCGAAATCTTTAATGTGAGCGCACCCTGTTATCGGGCTGCCTCGGTGAACCGTATTTAAAATTAACAATAATGTTGGACGCCCGGTTCATTCACTCGCTTCGCCGGCTGCTCAGCGGTGGTAGAGACTGCTACCCGGGCTGTGGATTACGAAAAAGGGGGATAGGGAATGTACGCGAAATAACTGCACGTGATTAACTTGTAACTGCCTGACGTTTATTTAAACACAAAAATAACGGGCGACTGTCGATCGGCCGTGATTCGCGAGCGCGCACTGGCAGGTTATGTGCAAGATTTGTCTACCTGGCTATTACTCTGAATCCGCTCTTCCTCACGTTCGGATGATGCCTCGTGCCCTGAAAATTCGCGCGGCGTAAATTCTCGCGACCGATCTCTCAACGCACGTAGAATTTGTCGAAGAGAATCGAGTGAATGGTAGCGGAGGGAATTATTAGAGGGAATTATTAGAGTGCCAAATATAATTAATACTTTTGTCTTTACAATGTTATGAATTACGAGGCACAATCAGATAAGTATTTGGTTTTATATTACATTTAAATATACCATAAATATGTAGAATTTTATGAACTTATTCTTTGTTTAAAGGTTATCTTTTATTTTTTCAGATTTTTATAAGCTATGTCTCATGGGTTATACGCTTGGAGCGAATATTGAAAAATTATATTAAAATACAAAGGTTTCTGTGTGTGAATATTGAAATATTCTATCGGCGTCACTGATTCTATTCATTAATAAACTAGGAAATAGCTTACAAATCTATTAAAGTAGATAGGCTATGGGCATACCAACTCACAGGCATCCCAACTCACCCCCTCTCCTAGAATATTGAGTTGGGTGCGACCTCACCCCCACCTCGTAGATACTGAGCTGGGAGCGAACTCACTCCCTCCACTAGGATAAAGAGTTGGTAGGGATTGAGCTAGAATCCGTATGGAGGGGGTAAAAATTGGTTTAGCCTCTCATGAGTTGGTAAGCCCATAGCTTTTTCTACTTTTTTATATTGTGAGAAATTCTACGTGATTAAGAAAAATCTGGTTTTTAATTTACGTGCAGGTATAGAAAGGGTGAGTGATATCTCTCTCTTTCGTTGAATACCTTACTATGCGGAGGACTTTTCTTTACGCATACGTATAGAAGGTCGCACGCGTTTTTCTCAGACTCAATACACCGGCGTGCACAGCAGGTGCGCGCATTCACTGACACGCATCTACTGCGCCGGTAAGAAAATTTAGTGTGGGCGGAAGACTTTTTTTATTACGCGCAGGTAAAGCGGGCAGCGCGATTGGGAAAATTCTTTCTCACTCAAATCACAGCAGATTAGTAGATATATGGAATTAAAGGCTATAGATCGTAACCGATCTATACCCTTTAATTTCATATGTATAGAAAGGGTGAGTGATATCTCTCTTTCGTTGAATACCTTTCTATGCGGAGGACTTTTCTTGACGCATAGGTACGAAGGGCGCGCGTTTTCTCACGCTTCATTCACCAAAATTTTCTCAATACTTTTCCGAGGGAGGAGTTTTAAAATTTTGGAAGGGAAAAATCCACCAATCACAAGACTTTCCTAATTTTTCCCTCTAGCCCGAGTGGAAAGGGCAAAGGCTGGATTTGAAATAAATACCCCAGTTCGATGTGCTGCTCGTCAGTTCAAAGTCGGTATAGCTACTCGTCCAATTCCTTGAGTTAAGTGACGATAAAAGTGTCTAGTGAAGGATGGAGCATAAAAGCAAAAACTCCATACAGAAGATGAAGGAGCGGATTGAATGGGTGGTGGCAAATGCACCAAAGCTGATAAGTATGCTGGAGTATGCGAGTTGGTCTCTCGACGCCATCGAGAGTCGTAAGCATAATTTATTATTTTATTTACATCTTATTATTTTACTTATTGCTTATTATTTTTTTTTTTGTGTATTATTTTACATATTTATTGCTATTTTATTTATTTATTATTTACTTATTTATTATTTTATTTATTTATTATTATGTTACTTATTTATTATTATGCTACTTATTTATTATTATGTTACTTATTTATTGTTATTTTATTTATTTATTTATTATTTTATTAATTAGTTTACTTATTATTTTATTTATTTATTTATTTTATTAAATTTATTTTATTTTTTATATTTTAGTGCCTCCACTACCTGTTAAACCAACAGGTAGCCGGCGGAGCCGCAGCCGCAGCCACAGCAGTAGCAGTAGCAGTAGCAGCAGCAGCAGCAGCAGTAGCAGCAGTAGCAGTAGCAGCAGCAGTAGCAGCAGCAGTCGGAAAAGAAAAAGCGAGAGTACGTAAACCGTAAATTACATATTTTCATTAATTTAATAATATTTTATATAAATTATTAATTTATTATTAATAGATTAATAATTTCATAGATTCATTAATTTTTCTTTTGTTACAGATAAAGCAGATGAAAATTCTGCAAAGAAAGTTGCTGCAGATGCCTCGGCATCTAGCGATGCAATAACGAAATTAACACTAGATGCTTCAGCATCTAGTGGTATCTCCAAAGCGAGCAGCACGACAAAATCGAGCAGCTCAACGAGATCCAATAATTCGAAGAGTGACGGGCACAAGGGTGCAAAAGATAGTGGTAAGGTTTTTTTTCATTTTGTATTTTTAATAATAATAAATTATTTAAATAATAATAATAATAATAAATTTTTAAAAAAAATTTTTCAGGTGAAAAACGACGGAGCGCGTTGTCACTGAAAAGACAGCCGCAAGACCATCATCAACAACATCAGCCGCATCAGCAACAACAACAACAACAACCGCATCAGCATCAACAACAACAACAGCCGCATCCGCAACAACAACAACAACAACAGCCGCATCAGCAACAACAACAACAACAACAACATTAGCCGCATCAACAACAACAACAACAACAACAATATCAGTCACATCACCATCAACAGTCGCATCATCAACAACAACCGCATCACCAACATCAGCAACATCATCAACAACAACAGTCACGGTCAATGCCCCAGATAACGGGTATTGAATACATGGTGGTGCCAATAGACATTAACCAGAGATACAAAAGAAAATAATGTTAAAATTATAAAAACTGTAACAAATATATGTATTCTTAAATATAATAATTAAATAAATAAATAAACGCACACACACACACATATATATATACACAAAATGAATAAACAATAAAATTGAAAAATAAATTAAAAAAAAAACCTAATAAATAATTATTCTGTTTATTTAAAACCTTTTAATGTAAAACCTTTTTCAAAAAATATTTCCTTCCTCTTCAGTGTGTGTGTGTGTATATATATATATATATATATATATACACACACACACACACACACACACACACACATATATATATATATAGACTTGCGCCGGTCATACTTGGATGGGTGACCACTATGAATATGAGCTCGATCTCTGCGAGCGCCTAGGTCTCTGAGACCACGGCTATGTAAACCACTATATAGCGAAATCACAGTTTCACTGATTTTAGAGTTTAAATTGGTTATAAGTATGTGATAACATATATATATATATATATATATATATATATATATATATATATATATATGACTTTCTAAGTATTTTTATTGAAAACTAGACAAAATTTTTCTGAAAAACTCCTAATCATGTCTATAGTGAAAAATGCTTCACTGAGGCGCTACAAATTATTGAAAATAGGCAAAAAATGCCAAAAACACGATTTTCATGAACTTTGACCTTCTGTAATTCGAAGGTACTTGATGGAAAAAACATATTTTGAGAGTTATAGCCAAATCGATTTTTTGACCCTTTAAATTCGCATGGCAACACCCATATGTATATATAATTAATTATATTTAATTTATGGTAAAGCATAAATTAAACGAATAAATGATTGATATAATTTTTTATTTTATTTTTCATATTACATATTCATTTTATATTTTAATTATTTACATTACATTTTTTATATACAACATTTATATTTGTATTTGTTATTTATAATAATTTACGCATACATTTTTTTTCTTCATCTACTTCATCTTTACTAAATGATAAATTTAAATAATTTAATAGCCATGCTCGTATTGAGAGTACATTTTCAACAGCACAAACAGGTTCTCTTCGGATGCACTGATCGTGACTGAAGCAAGTGAATGGCTTGTGTCCCTTTATTGTTTCAAGTGCAGGACATACAAAGTCCTCAACGTTTGAAATTATCCTAAAAAATTAAGAGAACATTTTGATAAATACTAATAAAGATGTATAAAAGTAATAGACGATTAGAGTATTAAAAAGTATCCGACAGTATAAAAGAGTATCAAATAGTATCAAAATAGTATCAAAATAGTATAAGAGAGTATCAAAATAGTATCAGAGAGTATCAAAGAGAAATGCAGGTAAGAAAATGTATAACTTACACATTCGGTAGAAGATTTCTCATCCACTCTACTTTTTGTATTCCCTTCATAAATATTTTTTTGACTCCAAACGTACATATTTCTAAAATTCGATGAAGTTGATCATACTCAATATCACCACTGCTCCATGCAATTCCATGATAATATTTTTCAAGCCATTCGTAAATGCATTTTTCTTCTTCAGTAAGTTTATTCCAAGACAATGGAGATTTAAAGAGGTATGCAGTCGGTAAGGCAGTTTTTCTCATGTTAAGAAAACTTATTTCTTTGAAGATAAAGTCTTGCGGTTCCTGCGATACTCTATGAAATCCTTGAATATCGCAAATATATATATTTTTTTCATTATATTGCAATATCGCATTTTTAAATAACAAATCATATTCCCGTGTTCTAGCCATTTACAGCTCGGAAGACTGTTCAGCAAGAACTAAACTCGGAGAGAGCACAAACCCGCTTTTATAGAGCAAAGCTCCTCCCATTGATCCTTTAGGAAAAAAAAAAGCTCAATCCTGGTTGGCTTGAACCAAAAGCGGTTTCTGATTGGTTAGCAAAAAGAGAAATTCATCCCTTCTCCATGAAAATCTCCTTTATTTTGTATATTCATTCTTTGGAAGGGATAAACAAACAGGAAAAAATTTCCTAGAAAAAAAATCTGTTTTCTCTCAATCTGATTTTTGGTTGGATAGAAAATAGAAATCGCATCCCCTCCCTAAGAGAGAAATTGATTCCTGCTAGTATTTTCCACCTCCACCTTCACAGACTTTTTACTTTAAAAGCGTGAACATTTCTTTGACTAGTCAGTTGATCTTTGAACCTACATAGATTGAAAGACTAGAAATGAGTTCGGTAGTTCTATTTGAACGTCTTGTACAATTACTTCGTGAAACTTTACAAAGTATTCATGAATTAAGTACATCAGATATACATTATTGGTTAGATGTATGCAATTCCACAATAAAGGAATTGAATGAAAAGATTGAAAAATCAAACCTTACAAGAGGAGAGAAGCAGAAATGTCAGACTTGTATGACTCACTTATCATGTGTACAGGTTGAATTTGAACAAAATCTTCAGCATGGAGGTAGTTTACAACCGACAGAAGCTAGAGCGGAGTGGCGTGATGTGCAGTCAGCCTTCCAAAATCGTATAAGATCAGGTGTAGTGGTGAATATTAAACATGTAGATATTTTAAGTTTTTTAAGTGATGCTGAAAAGCTTTTCGAAGAAAAAGTTCGAGCAAGTTTGGAAGAATATAATGCTGTAAAAGTAAATTCTGACTTTATCTCAGAATTTTCTATGCAGAAAAATGGTGAAGAAACTGTGGATATTAAATATTTTACCACTGAAAGTAATGCAATTTATTTGGCAACAAATCTGAAAGAATGGTTTAAAAACCATGTAAAGGATCCACTCCTCTCCAATCTCGAAGAATTCCAGGAGAAAGATTCAGGCTGGACGCTAAAGAGTATTATTAGTTTATTTATAAATATGAAAAAATATTCTCCTGTCAAGGGCAATTCATATATTCCTTTACCAGCATTTATTGCGAAAAAAAATGCTTGTATTAATGTTCATAATCAGGATAATCAATGTTTTAAGTATGCTATACTGTCGGCATTGTATCCCGTCGAAAAGAATTATTATAGAGTAAGTCAATATGCACAACATGTGAATAAGTTGAATTTTAGTGGAATCGAATTCCCTGTAAAACTTAAAGACATTCCGAAATTTGAAAAATTGAATAATATTTCAATAAATGTATATATGCTCAGGAAGTATGGAACAAAATATGAAGTATCACCTTGCCACATTACGAGTGAAAAAAAGGTGCAACATGTGAATCTACTCATCATTCAAGATTTTTATATAGACGAGCATGAAAAAAATAATATTGATGATGGAGGAAGTGTACATATCATTATGTGTGGATAAAAAATATGTCAAGACTTCTATGTTCTCAAATATCTAAATCTCATCAAAAATCATACCATTGTGAAAGATGTTTGCAAATTTTTTACAGTGAAGAAAGAATAGCAATCCATGAAAAAGATTGTAAAAACTTGAACAATTGTCGTATTAATCTGCCGGACAAAGACAATAACATTCTGAAATTTGAAAATTATAATAAAAGTGAAAAAGTGCCTTTTGTGATTTATGCTGATTTTGAGTGTTTGCTAAAGCATACTGATAGTGAAATCACTTTTCAACGCCATGAAGCATACAGCATAGGTTATTTTATCAAATGTAGCTATGACATCAATTTATCAAGATACAAAGCGTATAGACAACGTAATGTGGATGAAGAGACACCTGCAGAATGGTTTGTTCGAGAATTAAAGTCAATTAGAGAGCAAATAGATCAATTACATAAGAATCCGAAACCAATGAGACTTACGGATTTAGAAGAATTATCTTTTAAAAGATCAACTATTTGCTATATATGTAAAAAACCATTTCAAGAAAATCAACTCGCAGTTCCAGATCATTGTCACCTCACAGGACGGTAAGTTTTCCATTTTTTATTAGATATTATGTAAATTAATTTAACAATTTTTTTTAAATAGAATTTTTTATTTCAGGTATAGAGGTGCTGCTCATAATGCATGCAATTTGAATTATAAGGATTCCAAATTTGTCCCTATAATTTTTCATAACCTAAATTATGACACTCACTTCATTTTGAAAGAAATCGCTACTTCTACGTTGTTAAAAGGACGTGTGTCTTTGATACCACAGAATAAAGAAAAGTATATTTCATTCACAAAGTATATAGACGATTGTGATATTAGTTTTAGATTTATAGACTCTTGGCGCTTTTTACCATCATCATTGGAGAAGCTTGCATCATATTTGGAAAATGTACCAATAGCAGTTAAGGAATTTCAATCAGATGGATTTTCTAATCCAAAAATTGATCTTCTTAGACGAAAAGGTATATTTCCTTATGATTTTGTAGATGAATTGGATAAGTTATCAACGATAAAGCTGCCGGAAAAGAAACAGTTTTATAACAAATTAACTGATTCCCACATATCTGAAGAAGACTACAATCATGCCGTTCAGGTATGGACAATGTTCAATATAAAAACTTTGGGAGAGTATTCTGATCTATACTTGAAGACAGATGTTCTTTTGTTGGCTGACGTATTTGAAAGTTTTCGAAAAACTTCTCTGGAACCATATGGTTTATGTCCTGCTCATTTTTACACAACTCCAGGACTCACATTTTCAGCAGCATTAAAAATGACAAAAGTTGAATTAGAGCTTATAACAGATATTGACATGTTGATGTTTATTGAAGCAGGTATTCGAGGAGGAATTAGTCAATGTTGCAATCGTCAGGGTAAGGCGAATAATCCATACATGTGTACATCGTATGATGAGAAGAAGCAAATGAAGACACTCATGTATTTTGATATAAATAATTTATATGGATGGGCAATGATGCAGTATTTACCAATTGGAAGATTTGAGTGGATTGATTATGAGAAAAATCGAGATTTTTTTAACACACCATTTGATTCTGATATAGGATACTTTGCTGAAGTAGACTTGGAGTATCCTGAGGAATTACATGACTATCATCAAGACTTACCTTTTTGCGCTGAGCATCAAACTCCTCCTGGTTCAAAACAAAAGAAGCTTTTAACTACACTGAATAACAAGGAAAGATATGTTATTCACTATTTAGCTCTAAAACAAGCGATGGATAATGGACTTCGATTAAAAAAGGTTCACAGACTTTTGAGTTTTGAGCAGAAACCCTGGCTCAAACCATATGTAGAATTTAATACTGAGAAGAGGAAGCATGCGAAGAATGAGTTTGAAAAACTCTTCTACAAACTTTTGATTAATGCAGTCTATGGTAAATGCATCGAACGAGAGCGATCTCGGGTTGATGTACGATTAGTGAATAAATTTACTGGCAGATATGGAGCTGAGAGCGCGAATAGCTCAACCAAATTTCCATAGCTGCGCAATTTTCGATGAAAATTTGGTTGCTATTCAATTTAAAAGAACGAGTGTTACAATAAAGAAGCCGATATACGTTGGCTTATGTATTCTTGACTTATCCAAGACATTAGTTATGAGTTTCACTATTCTTATATGAAACAAAGAGTTGGTGAAAATTGTTACTTCTATATACAGATACCGACAGTTGATATACGAAGTAAGGCATTGATATGTATCAAATTATGAAAAGAAGATATTCATAGATTTGATACTTCAGATTATGAAGAGAATAATCGGTATGGTATTCCTCGCAAGAATAAAAAAGTTCCAGGCCTCATGAAAGATGAATGTAATGGTAAGATTATGACAGAATTCATTGGATTGCGCAGTAAAATGTATAGTATTTAATTGAAGGAGGAGAGACAGTAAAAAAGCTAAAGGTATTAAATCTAATGTTGTGAAAAAACTATAACATTTGAAGATTACCGAAGATGTCTTGAGGATTTGGTTATTATAAAACGAGAGCAGTGCAATATTCGTTCTAAATTGCACATAGCATATACTGAAAAACAAAGCAAAATTGCTCTGAGTCCACACGATGATAAAATTATTTA
>JACCIB010001524.1:0-30155 GCA_018906965.1 Philotrypesis tridentata | reverse complement strand
TGCTACAACACCGAATTTTTGGGATTAGCGGGTTATTATAGGCGATTTATCGAAGGCTTCTCGAACATCGCAAGACCTTTAAGCAATCTTTTAAAAAAAGAATCGGTTTTTCAATGGTCAGACGAGACCGAAAAGGCTTTTGAAATTTTGAAAAACAAACTTTGCGAAAAGCCAATATTGCAAATTGCTGATTTTTCAAAACCTTTTGTTGTTACAACTGATGCCAGTTTGCACGCCATTGGCGCCATCTTGAGTCAAGGGGACATAGGAAAGGATCGACCTATAGCCTATGTGTCCCGAGTGTTATCCGATACCGAGAGCCGATACGATTCTTATTCGAGAGAAGCGCTAGCTATTCTCTACGCGGTATCTCAATTTCGACCATATTTATTGGGTCGACATTTCACAATTGTTACAGATTGTAAACCATTGGTGTGGTTTAAGAAATCTACAGATCTGACGACAAAGGTAAGCCGATGGCGAATAAAATTGAACGCATATGATTATGATATTGTGTACAAAAGTGGTAAGAGCAATACCAACGCAGATGCGCTTTCACGAAATCCGGTCACCGACGACAAACCCGAGGAGGAGGAAATCCATGAGAAGCTAGTCTTAGCAGTACAAACCCGTACGAGGGCGGGAAAAATACCAGTTCCTAATTATAGGGACAAAAGACCGAAGAAGGCAAATCGATCACGAGAAGAAATAAACCAAGAAAAATTAATAAAAACAAACGAAGTGAATCGATTGCCACCGTTACCCGAGGCAACGATGGAGCAAGAAAATGACGATGAAAGTGTTGACGAGAACGAAAGACCACCACTATCAGGCGAAGCGAGAGGTGAACCTGTATTCGAGGACACCGTTTGCAACGAGGACGAAATAAGGGAGCAAAGTGATCACGAAGTACGAGGAGAAGAGAAATTTGTGGAATGCAGAGAACAATTATACATGCGAAAAGACAACTACATATATTTCATTGACACAAAAGGTAACCCGTGTGACACAGGAGCAGAACAATTGTTATCGAGAAAATTTTTACCAAAATTTGCAAACCTAGAGTCAGGCGAAATCAAGTGCACTACAAGAAATAATCGGCAACTTTTCGCAGCAGTAATAAGGAACACAACATCCGCAAGTACTACAGAAATTCGAAAGAATTTGATTGATACCTTCGAAGTATTGAAAGCATTGATAATAAAAAAAGGATTACGTTCTGTGAGTATAGCAAAAAGTCATAACGTTGAAAACGTAGAATGGAAGGAAATAGTACAACTAATGCGTAAAGCTCTGGAGAATGTGCAAATAAAGATCATAATCTGCCTGGGTATAATCAAATACATCGAAGAGCAAGATCGAAGCAAAATCATTAAAGAAATGCATTGCACCGCTGTAGGAGGACATCGAGGAGTCACCAAAACATATCGACGAATTAAACAGCGATATTTTTGGGAAAATCTCAAGGAGGACGTGCAAAATTTCATACGTACGTGTGTTACGTGTCAAGTGAAGAAGTTAGTAAGGGTTAAAACAAAACAACCCATGCAAATCACCGATACTCCACACTCACCTATGGAAAAAGTAAGTCTCGATATTGTTGGACCATTTCCAGTAACAGAAAATGGCCACAACAATATATTAACAATACAGTGTAATTTTTCAAAATATTGTATGGCAATACCTTTGAAAGATGCAACAGCAACGTCAGTAGCCGATGCATTTGTCAGAAGATTCATATGCATTTTTGGAGCCCCAGTGACAATTCTAACCGATCAAGGAAGCAACTTTATGTCAAAATTATTGCAGAGAGTTGCAAAAAGGTTCAAGATTAAGCAAGTAAAAACGACAGCCTACCATCCACAGGCTAATGGTTCGCTAGAACGCTCACATCATGCATTAGCGGAATATTTGAAAACAATTATGACCAATGAATCGTGGGACGAATTATTGGAACTGGCAACTCTATGCTACAACACAGTTCCACACGAAGGTCATTCTTTTACTCCGTACGAGTTAGTATTCGGGAAAATGGCCCGATTACCCTCTAGTGATCCACTAGAAAAAGAGGATCAACCCCCAACTTACAATGATTACGTTACAAATCTTAATCAAAAGTTATATGATTTGCAACGAATTGCCAGAGAAAAATTAATTGATTCAAAAATCAAATCCAAATATTACTATGACCGCAAAGTAAATCCGCAAGAGTTTAGAATAGGCGACAATGTGTGGCTGTTGAAAGGAGGCAAACAATACAAATTGGGAGATCAATACGAAGGTCCATATACCGTTCTGGACATCTTTAATGGGCAGCGTAATATTAAAATACGCATGAAAAATAGAAAAATAAAAACCGTTAATGCCAATCGACTCCGAATTTCGCATGTCGAACCATCGCAAGGTTAGGAATTTACCATCTATAAATATTCCTATAACCGATAATAAATTTCTATATATATTGCCACAAGTATCAAGGTGAAGGGAAACAAATATAAAGCAAAAAAATTTTATACTTAGAAAAAAAATATATAGCTATACGATATAAAGGGAAAAGGAACTTCCAAAGGAAGGAATAGTAAGAATAGGGTTATGATGTTAAATGAAATCTTTTATACTATAAAACTAACAATAAAAAAAAAGGGGAAAATGCAAAATTTGAGGAATTTCTTGTTTAAAGTAAAAGTTTATTCTCTAATCTTAAAAAAATTTCACGAAATTTCTTTTTTTTTTTTTTCTTTCTTTTGAGAAGTTTTGATTTGTTTTTGGACGAATACTGTAATGACATTACGATACGTCGCGATGGGACGGGCGACGAATTTTCGGGCCGAGAGGGAATCGTTGCTCTGGTCGAGTGAAAGGCTGGAGATGCGAATGAGAGAAAAATTACTTAGAACTAACAAACACTACATTTTTCTAACACTATTATTAAGAAAATATATGTACTTACCATGAATTTATTTACAAACTTTGTTTATTGCAGAATAAGAAGAAATACGTATATATGTATATTTATATGAAACACACACATGTTCATACAAGAAAAACCAATTTGTAAAACATATTATTGTAAAATAAAAGAAAATTGATTGAATTCCTTATAAAAATATAATTGTAAACATTTTTTTTATATCATCGAAAAACAATAAAAGAATGTATTAAGAAATTTTAGAAGAAAAATTTTGCGAATAGATATTTGTAAACCTTATTAACAAAAATAAATGTTTATACTTAAAAAAGTACCTTATAAACAATTGTAAATGAGCAACGGGGAAGTTATGAGATACTACTCTTTGTTCATAATATCAGGAGAACACATCATTACACCTTATGCATACACACATATATACACACAAGCACACTTCGTGTAATCGACTCGAGATGTACTCTCGTCTTTTTATAAGGGCGGAAGTGTAATGAAATAAACAAATTTCATTACGAAAGAAATACAAATACGTGAACAGATACGCAACAACGAGGAAAATTCACAACTATTGCGCACTAGCCGAAAAACTCGAAGAGACCTCGAGAATAGGAATTGCCCTTAATGCAGCACGCAACACGGGCAGGTAATACGCAGATGCGGAAGGCCGACGCCTTGAGGAAATCAAGAGTGGAAGATTGAAGAAAAGCGTAAACAAGTGTCATCATCGATAGAGAAGCGCCGAGAAAAACCTTCGACGGTCACGTAATTAGGCGTGGCAGCGGAAAGTGAGAGGGCCCAGCGCCAAAAATCACCTACCTGCTTAAATAGAGAAGATAAGCGGCGGCGCGGTCACTAAGTTCACAGACCGAAAACTGATCAGTACGATCGATTGACCGCAAGTGCGTGATCTCTATATACGCAGACACAAATAGTCGACAAGTACTCGAACCTGTATAATTGTATTCTTTTGAACGCGCGCAGAAAACACGAAAAGCAGTAGTGCGCGAGTCTTTCGTAATCAAGTAAACGGAGAAGACATTCCGTTCGAGAAAGAAAAGAGAGAGAGAGAGAGAGAGTGATAGATACGGAGCATAGAACGGACCGACCGAATACCTGTAAAAAGACCCAGACGCGGCGGCGCCGTATACCCTCTCTCTACGAAGGAAGACCCTCACAGCGGGAGATTACCGAGCGGCAGCATCCAGCATCGACTTCTACATATACATAGATATAGATATACACGTACACATACAACACACCGAGAGTAGCAAGGTACTTTTTCTCTTCCTAAAATATCTGAGTCTTTCATTTCTATACTGGTCTCGTATTTTCCGACCCCTCACCCGGTAATGCGATCGTACAACGATCGCAAAGCAAGGGGCAATTACTGTAAATTCATGTTTAATAAATGAATGGATAAATATATACATATATACTTTTCACATAACGTATACCAGAGTCTTTTATTTATTTCCCTTGGAACCATTGCGAATTAAGAAATTGTATATACATGTTTAGACGTAACAGTTGATTAGATATTACAATAATTTATTTTGTTTTGCGACATTTAATGCAAATGTTCAATTTAATAAACAACAGAAAACTATATATAATCTTAAAATTCAAGGTCAAGTTTGTCACACAACGCCAAATTTTCTTATAAATTCAAATAGTAAAGAGGAATCTTGTGGTCAGCTATATATTTATGACAATGACACTGCTATTGAAAAACGATTACAGAAAAATGACAAAGTCTTGAAAGAACATTTAAGTATATTGACAGACGTATTAAACAAAAACCCATATGCTTTGAAGTATAAATATTTAAATCAACTATCAAATATTGGAAATTTACCAAATTATAGACTATACTTTATACAAAAAAATGATAAACATAAGCATAGGTATAACAAACCATTAACATCTGAATGTGGAGCAATTATTATATCTAAATCTGGAATACCTGATGATTATGATTTATGTGTTTATCCAAAATGTTCTTCCAAAGATGAAGTGGAAATGACTTATTTAAGTAGATGTTGATCCAATGGTATTTCCATTATTATTTCCAAAAGGTGATTTAGGATGGAGTATCGGTTATAAAAAAAATCCAAAATCGAAAGAACAGCTTACAATTTTGCAATTTTATTCATACAGATTATCGTATAGGCCATATTCAAATTTTAGTCCTCTTTTATTTGGTGGAAGATTAACTCAGCAATATTTTCTACAAGCATATATAATGGTAGAAAGTAATAGAATGAATTATTTCAGACAAAACCAAAAACAATTAAGGATTGAATATTATCAGGGTTTAATTGATCATGTTATACGTAGCGCATCAAACATATCAAATAATTTTGAAAAAGAAAGAATAGGAAATATTTTTATTTTACCATCGACATATATTGGTAGTCCAAGATATATGCAACAACATTATCAAGATGCAATGGCTATATGTAGAAGTGTAGATTCAAAAATTGATATATTTATGACAGTGACATGTAATCCAAAATGGAAAGAACTTAAACTAGTTCAAAAGAATTTTCCACCTAATACTACACCTAACGATATTCCGAATATTACAGTTCGCTTATTTTACGCTAAATTTAAATCGATTTTAGACGATATAACAAAAAAAAAGCTTTTTGGTACAGTTATAGCTTATATATACACAATTGAATTTCAAAAAAGAGGCTTGCCTCATGCACATGTAGTCATAACATTGCATCCAAAAGATAAGCTACTAACACCTGAAGCTATTGATAAACATATATCTGCAGAAATTCCTACTAATGACGATAATTTACGAAAATTAGTAATAAAACACATGTTACATGGTCCTCATACAACTAAATCTCGTTGTCTCGATAAAAACAAAAAATGTAAAAGTAACTTTCCAAAATATTTTCAACCTTCTACAATTTTTCAAAAAAATGGTTATCCTCTTTATAAAAGAGAGAATAATATTTCTGAGAATCATGTATATCGTAAAAAAATAGTAATATAAAAATTCCAGTAGATAATTCTATGGTTGTGCCTTCTAATAAATTTTTATTTAAAAAATATAAATGTCATATAAATGTTGAGTATTGGTATTCTATCCAAAGCGTAAAATATATATTTGATTACATTCATAAAGGAGGAGATCTAGCGGATTGTAAATAAAAAAAAATTGGCAATAGTGACAAAGACACTTTAGTATATGATGAAATTACTAAGTATATGAATGGTAGATATTTGAGTACTATGGAAGCTGCTTGGCGTTTACAAGAATATCCTTTATGTGGTAGAGATCGCTCTGTTATACCTTTAGCTGTACACAGCTACAGAAAATCAACAGTGTATCATTTTTGAAGAAAATAAAGAAATAGAAGCAATAGATAAACATCGAGGAACTACTTTAACAGCATGGTTTGAATTGAATAAAATTGATAAGTTTGCTCAAAATATTAAATATGCTTATATACCTAGATACTATCGATTTGATTTATCTACTAAATTATGGGTAAAACGAGTTTATGAAAAAGAAAATTACGCAATAGGACGTTTACGTGTTGTATCGCCAAAAGATAGTGAACGATTCTTTTTAAAATTAATAATAAATAGAGTTACAGGTAAAACAAGTTTTGCAGATCTTAGTACACATAATGGTATTACTTACAATACTTATAAAGAAGCTGCAATAGCTATGGATTTAATACTACACGATGATCAAATTTATAAAATATTTGAAGAAGCTGTTACTGTAATGTTAAATATCAATTACGTCAATATTTTACTTGGTATCTTTTATCAGAAAATATACAAGGTAAAATTATTTGGGAAAAATTTAAAAAATATTTTAGTGAAGATTTTACAGAAAATCAGGAACAAAATGCATTAGTTTGTATAAACAAAATTCTATTGCTTGAAGGAATGTCTTGTAAAGATTTTAGTTTACCCGAGCCTGATCAAAATTTTATAGACTTATCAAATGATTTAAATTGCAACCTTTCGCAAGAATGCAAAGCAAATTTTAAGTCTATGTATATTAAATTAAATGAAGATCAAAAATTTATTTTCGAAAATTTAACAAATAATACTTATACTATGTTTTTCATAGATGGTCCAGGAGGATCAGGAAAAACTTTTTTATACAAGACCTTGATATATTACTTTTTATCAGTAGGAAAAAACGTTTTATCAATGGCTTGGACAGGTATTGCATCTATTTTACTGCCAAAAGGAATAACAAGCCATAGAGCTTTTCGTTTACCCTTAGATCTAGATAAAATTGAAACTGCATTTTTAAAATTTGAATCAGATAAACAAAAATTAAGAAATGCACACATAATAATTTGGGATGAAGCATCAATGATTCCTAAGAAAGCATTAGAAATTGTTGATAGTACATTGAGAGATTTATGTAATACTGATATCCCATTTGGAGGTAAATTAATAGTATTAGGAGGTGATTTTCGACAAATACTCCCAGTTATAAAAAAAAGTTATAATGATGCCATAGTTGAAGAAACTATAAAATATTCGAAACTATGGACACTTTTTAAAATGTTTAAATTAACGCAAAATCTTCGTTCAGAAAACAAAAAGTTTTCATCACTTTTATTAAAAATTGGAGATGGTACCATAGATTCATTCAAAATTCCTGATAATTGGAAAACTAATGTATAACGTCGATTTCTCGTGTCCTGGTGTTCTAGGCACGAGAATGCCGGGTGGATGAAGTGACCTTATATTTCGGCCTTTCTCCTCGAGTTCTCCTAGACCCGGTGGCGCCAGACACTTACCCGAAAGTGTCAGAGTCTCGCGACTCTTTCAACGAACTCGGGAGATAGGCGGATTTGCCGGCTAGCTAGCTCAGCCCCGCTACGCGGAAAGAAGAGAGGGTGGTTCGGATAATAACTTCGCGTGGTTGTTTAGAATGCATTCGTTTATTCCGAAATGAAACTTAGTTACACTAGAGAGGTAGCAAATAGATAACCTGGGCTCAACGGCCACCGCTCGCTAGATAAAAGAAAACGCGGAGGTATTCGTCCACTCCTGGCTCCGCAACGCCAAGGAGGTGCGCTTCTTCGCAACGCCACACTTCACGAAATCGCAATCGCCGAGTAACAATTACACGCTAAGGCAACCACAAAGGTATCCTACTCTCGCGCGTCTCAAGGACTCACGCACGCAATGCCCGCTTGGCCACACTCACTCACTGTCCGCCGACTCTTCTTTCACACTTTAACCCTATAGCCGCGATTGCCCACACTTAGTGCAAACCGCGGCCGTCTAAACTACTTTTGACCGAGAGCGTGTCTGCGTAACCACGACCTACGACACCTCCCGCGCCGTATTCTAACGCCGCGACGCCGAGCGAGGCCCCCTCGTTCTCGCCGACGTATATTTCACGAAGACGCACGCTTGATCCCGTACACTACAGATACAGATAGCCTCGAGTCCCTAACCGCGCAGATAAACTTCCCCTTTATAGATACACCGAGACAACCAAAAGCCCGAGGTACCCGAGGTAAGCCGTTCGTCGCACGCACCGGGATGTCGAGGCAGCCTTCGCCCGAGATATCCGAAATAAAGACAGCTCTTAGTTCGCTTCGGCGCGGTGTGACGACGACCTGTCGAAGATATCCACACGACCGGAACCCGAGGTAGCTTTCACTCACGCACTGAATTATACTAAACACACGAACTAAATATGAGGAGACATCCACCGCGAAAGGTAGCCGCGCTCGCTGATGTTCGCGCGCCCGCGAGACAAAGGAACTTCCTGGGAGCGAGGCCGCGCGTGGAACTACGCAATAACCCGCGAGGGAGACTTAGCTCAGCAAGAACGACCCACTGACCTTTAATCCTTAAATCCGGGTGACCAAGGCTCCGTGACCCTCAAAGTATCAGGAGACCACACGCGAGATAAATATATGCGACACAAAGAAATCCCTCGGGAGTTGGCTGCAACGACGTCTGAGCTGGAACGGCCGGGGCAGGAGAGTGCCGGCTCGTGCACTCGGCGCGAGTCTCGCGCTCTTGCTCTCCCGAGACGCCGAGCGGCGTGCGCTCCGATTGGTCGGTTCGCGTGGGGCCGACGGCCCGCGTGCTCGCGCTGTTACAAGTTCGCTCGCTTCGCATCGTCGATCGCGGCGCATGCGCGCTCGACTTTACAATCCCAGTTAATGCTGGATAGACAACCGCGAGATTTGAACGCTCGCAACATACAGACAGCCAGGCATGCATACAGACAACTCGCGCAATGCCTAAGTTATGCGCGAATTACGAAGTACATTGTAACTCTCAGCGACTCCTTCTGTTTTGGCCCGGATTCGGGAGTGCCTGTTACAAAGGGCGCAAAGGCTGCCTTTTATTACTTCCAACGTTCTCGCGATGAAGCAACCATCACGCTGGCCGTGCTGCAGAAGGCTCTCACGTAGGAAGACCTCGCCCGTCTCGTCTGCGTCCGACGACTTATGACGAGCCGGAATTGAACGCCCTGTATGCACCTGCCGCTGCTTCTGTCACGCCGGAGCTTGCACTCTTCCCTTCTCACCCTTGAACGGGAATGAAGAAGCTCTCCGTATTTTTCTCCTTCCTCAGTTGTCGCTCCTCTCCTCGCGCCGTCACTCGAAAGAAACGTTACGCCATTAATCCATGCACCTGCACCATTCATTCAACCTTGAGACGCTCTACCCCGGCGGCTCAGTGCTCGACGTGACGTGGCGATATTTTGCCACGTTACAAATGATATTTGTTCAAAATTATACAAAAATATAAATTTAAACATTTCTATTGATTGTGTCATTTTAGCACCACATAATGACGATGTTAGGCAAATTAACAATAAAGTCTTAAAATTGTTAGATGGTGAGACACAATATTATTACAGCATAGATTATGCTACGCATAAAGGAACAGACCAATCTGATGAAAATATTCATTTAAATTATCCTATTGAAATGATTAATAATATAAAGGAAGGTCTTCCACCTCATGAACTTTGTTTAAAAATTAATGCAATAATTATGTTAATTAGAAACTTAAGTGTTAATGAAGGTTTATGTAACGGTACACGTTTAAAAAATACAAAATTGTACAAGTATAATATAGAAGCAGAAATTATTATTGGAGAAAAAATGGGTAATAAAGTTTTTATTCCCAGAATAACTTTGGACACAACAGAAAATTCATTATTACCATTTATTCTACATCGAAAACAATTTCCAATAGTATTAGCTTTTGCAATAACAATAAACAAATCTCGAGGACAGAGTTTTAACAGTGTTGGATTGTTTATTCGAAAACCATTGTTTTCACATGGTCAATTATATGTAGCTCTTTCTAGATGTCGGAATCCAAATAAAATATATATTCAAAATCAATCGTCAGAAATTCCATCAGAAATTATTAATATAGTGTGGAAAAAAATTTTCGACACTTAATTAATTTAGTGCTGTTATGATTATCAAAATATGTATGTAATTGAAAAATATATTTTATATATGTAGTATATATAATAATAATAATAATATAGTATATATAAAATCATATAGTATATATATAGTATATATTTTAGAATGGAGTGGGATCCAATTCAAAATGTATGGGTTGAAGTACAAAATGAAGAACACAGAGCTCATTTAGAAGGTTTAAATTATGAGCTAGACAATTATTTAATTAACGAGTTAAACTATCAAAATTATTTAGAAACTTTAGCAAAAGAATATGACGAAGATGAATTTAAAATTTTTGATTCCACTATTCAATTCTATGAAAATTCAAATGATACAGTAAAAGTTAAATTCACAAGTTTAGAGCAAATACCAACTAATATTAGCCTTGATATACAGAATGTTTTAAAATTTCATAAAAAACACAACTGTTTACCTGGTAATTTCAGAAAAAATGATGATGAATATGTAAATTACGTTTTGAAAATAGGAAATATTATTTATCATATGTATAATAAATAACTGTATAAAATACAAATATAATAGTACTTGAATTATAACATTATATGTCTCAAATTGTTATTGATTTTATTTTTATAAATGTACACATAATATTTTATGAAATTATGCAGCGATATATATTGAAATAATCATTTGTCTGAAGATTAAATTTATTTCATATTATTTTATGACATGATATAATAATCTGTTATAGATATAAATAAAGACTAAATGATTATTTACGCATTTGTATAAACAAATTTGTATTTTAATAAATAAACTCTTGTGGAGAATCTTTTTTTAAATTGACACGCATCTATCTAAAGTCTAGAACATAGTAGATGATAACAAAAATGTAATAATCTTTAAAACAATTGCTTTATAGTTATAATTATTTAAACTAGTAACAAATAAAAATTGAACAAATATAACAGAATGGGGGTTGGCGAGCGGAGCGAGCAGGGGGAACCCCCTAGTATATATATATATATATATATATATATATATATATACACTAGGGGGGTACCCCCCTGCTCGCTCCGCTCGCCAACCCCCATTGCTTCAGTTTTTAACTTTGTATTTGGTAATGTTCAGATGTAATTTACAGCAACAATTTAAAGAATTGATTTTAAACTTTTTTTTTCAAATCCCAATTTTTAAATTTATGCATATTTTATTGATTGTTGGAACAATAATAATTCTTAAATGTGTCTACTGCCGTAACATTCATGGTATATACATGATACTGAAATATGTTATTATAAATATAGCTTACCCATCAGCTCCACCCTCCGTCTGCTACCTCTACCTATCTTCTTCAGCTATCACTTATCGCCACAAATCATGAATACCACCTTCACCAACTACCTTCAATCACAAATTTCACTATTCACCGCTCATCTACATCTATGACCTGCATGCTTCACTTATGACTCCAATAATGAGCTCCATATTTCAGCTTCATACCAGGCACAAACTTCATCTGCCAACATGACCTATGACGCTAACCAACCACCTGTCCACGATGATCTCTAACCATGAAATCTACTAACTACCTACCATTTTCACCATTGAACTCTTATCTACCATCGATCATCTACATCCTTGACCCATCACCTAGATCCTTTACTTATGACTCCAATAATGAGCTCCACAATTCAACTTCACACCTGGTATAAACTTTACTTACCACCTTGACCTACTAAACAATCATCTGTCTACGATGATCTACCTAGCACCTACGACCGTCTACCTAGCACCTGAACCGCCAATCGCGACCTCCACACTCCATCTATCTCCTACATTATCCACTTATTGCTGCAGTCATGAGCAACACCCTTCACACATAATCTCAACCTATCACCATTACCCTTGACTCTCCGCCTTTGCCTATCACCACTACCTAGGACCTTCTTATCAACCTGTTATCCTCCACCTTCACCCTCTACGTATCGCCTCAACTCATAAAATCTACTCTCTATCTATGACCTAAAATTCAACTAAAACTATTGTTATCTACAAATGTTCTCAACCTATCATTACTACCCTCCATCTACCGTCTCCAATGAGGACCTCATTGTTCACACTTTCTGCCTACAACTATCAACTCCACACATGAATTCCACGTACCATCTAACATCTTGACTCGTAGCCTCAAACCACCACCAATAATTTCAACCCATGAAGCTTAACAACTATTTAGCACCTCCACTGTCCATCTGTTACCTGCAATCAAGTTCTCCTACACCACCTGTTTCTTTCATCTACCACTTCTGACTCCAATCATGAATTCCACACTCCACCTATCTCTTACAACTCCCACTATCAGTGTCACACATGACTTCTGGCCTCTACCTATCATCTCCACCCGTGACTTCTGGTCTCCACCTATCATCTTCACCCATGGTTATCCGCCATCATCTATCACATCTAACCATGAACTTCCCATCAACCTATTATCCTACGCTTTTCATCTATACCAATAAAGTCTATCATTTACCTTCACCAGCACTTCCACCCTCCACATATCGCTTCTAATCGTCCACATATGACTTCTAACATTGATCAATCACGTTCATCAATCCATCTATTGCACTCAATCATGTCCTTTTTCTGCAACTATCCTTACAACGTCCACTTATGAATACAATCGTGATCTCTACCCTCCACACATAATCTCTACCTATCTTCTACACCTAGGACTTTCTGATTCAATTATAATCTACACATTCCACTTATGATACTAACCATAATGTTCACAGTCCTCCTTTTTCCTACACCGTCCACTTATGCCTGCAATTATTTCCTCGTTCTTTCCCTATCACTTATACTTCTCGCTTATGACTTCAATCGCGAGCTCAACACTTCATCTATCTTTTACACCATCTACTTATTACTAAATTCATGACCACCACCACCCTTCACACATAATCTTGACCTGTCACTACTACCTACAACTTTCTGCCTACACTTATAGTCTCACCACACTTAGCACCTTCACTCGTACCCTCTACCCACTACTTATCACCTCGATCCATGAAGCTCACGATTTACCTAGCACCTCCACCGCCCACCTATTGCCTGCAATCATGTCCTTCAGCTCCACCTCTCACCTTCACCTTCCACTAATGTCTCCAATCATGAACTCCAAACTTCACCTATCCCCTACACAATCTACTTATTACAATCATGAACTCCATCCGTCATACGTGAGCCTAAACTATCACCTCCACCTCTGATTTTTGGCCTGCTCCTAATACCTCTACATGATTTTCGGCCTTCACCTATCACCGCTGTCCAGGACCTTTTCATCAACCTGTTACCCTCCACCTTTCTTCTATGTCCATGAAGTCCAGCGTTCACCGTCACCAGCACCTTCACTCTCAATGTATCGCCGTCAATCATAAAATCCACTTTCTAGCATCACCATCAACTATGATTAGTATTCTCTACATATGTTCTCTACCATCCACTTATGAATACAATCGTGATCTCCACCATTCACAAAATCTTTACCTATCACCAACATCAATAACATTCTGATTCCGCCTGTCTTCTCCAATAATAATCTATACGTTCTAGTTCTTGTTATTGAGGGGGCGCTGAGGGGGGGCGAGGGGGAGCGAGGGGGGGGGGCAAAACGCATAAAAATAACCAAACTTTTGAAACATTTCTTCGTTCTTTTGAGGGGGGGCTGAGGGGGAGCTGAGGGGGCTCGTGAGAGGGGGTGAGGGGGGGGGGCGAGGGGGGGCTAAATTCCAGCGCGGCTCAAAACAACTATATAATATAGTAAGATATATATTTAGGCTGCCAAGTTCCAGGTCCATACTTGAAATTTTCAAATGGGTGTAGCCTGAGCGATGGAGAGGCTCAGTAGGAGTACAACGGATTTTGAATTTTTTAAATCGAATAATATTTAATAGGTCCTAAGCGCTTACAAAGATGCGTGACCTAGTGTAGAAATCGTGTAGCAACGTCACTAAAAAAAGTAATGAGCAGTGGAACGGGACAATAAGCATCATTATCGCAGTCATAAATACTTTATGGTAGGGTCAGGCTTTTCGGGACCTCTCGCTACAGGACCACGTGTAGCACCATATATATATTGTGACGGGGATCCCGTCGATGGCTGCTCGCCTGGACACCACCCAGTCAAGATAATAAAATATTACACTCGGTGGTGTTTACAGAGAGCAGACAGCGAATAAAGACGGAAAAGGACAGCGTGGCGCCGAGAGAAGCATGCCGCCTAGCAGCAACACGAGGCGAGAGCGAGAGAGTAGGGGAATACAGCGCGTAGCAGCGCGCGGCAGCACGAGGCGAGAGCAAGAGAGAGGGAAGCACGGCGCAGGGTCGAAGCAGCGAGAGCGAGAGAGAGAAGAAGATACGAAGCATGCGAGCCACGAGGCGAATGCGCGCGATTGACGGCCGCCATCGTCAGTACGTGAGGACGAGGAGTTCCTGAGTTAGAGACAGGTAGGAGTGTTTCCGTGTGTTACCTCCCCGCCGCGAGTTCTTAACCTAGAGACAGTCCGCGTTAGCGACAGTGAGCTCGCCCGACGACGAGCACGCGTCCGCGAGTATAGACGAATAATTCTTGGATTGAAAATAAATTCCGAAGTGTTGATTTTACAAGAAGCGTTCATTCATTTTGCGTATTTCCTTCCCTGCACCTCTCACCCGCGACCCAGAGCACCAGGAGTTCTCCAGCCGGCAGTACAAGAGTGATCAGATCGCGAGCTCGGGCGTCCATTTAATTAATAAAATACGAGCTCACGGTTAACCTGAATAGGTGTCATCACGTGGTGCTGCGCCCCCCCCCCCCCAAGGACGGAAAAAGTACCATGTCACTGTGTATATATATATATATATATATATTCCATGATACGATAATATGTAGTTATTTTAAGTGTAAATAAGTATGTTTGAAATTCAGTTCGCGAGACGAAAAATAACCAACTCTGCAACCCCTGTCCTTCTTGTACATCTCTGTTTCGCAGATGTACCCTGCAATAATCATTAAGAATGTTCATTTAGATGTATTCCTTGATCCACATAACTGTTCTAAATGCACGTATTTGCCATTAGCTGTTTATTATTTTACATATTTACAATCAGTGTACTTCACCAACCTTTCCGAATTACCGACGCTCGACAAGCATTTATTGTGTGTGAGATAAGCCTCAACATGTCAGAATTAAAAAAGCTTAAAGCCAAACGCGGAAATGTGAAACGGTAACTTACTGCTTTCGTGACGTTAGCTGAAACAGCCGAGTCTGCAGAAAGCTGCGACGAAATACGAAGGCGTCTCGATGATATTAAGGGGTTATGCCTGAGTTAAAATTTTAAAAAATCCAAAATTTTTTTATTTGATTTTTTTAAGGCAAATTTACTGCAGAATGAGCTGCCTTAGTCCTTTTTGCCCGAAAGAATTCCGTTACAAAGTTATAGGCAAAATACCAAAAAAATACAATTTTTCAAAATTTCGTATTATTCATATTTTGTTTTATAGCGCTTTTGATTATTCAAAAAAAATTGCGTTTTTATAGAAAATGTAACATTCAATGTGTTCACGAATTCCTTTTGAAAGCGCAATTTTATTTAAAAAAAAGCACAAATTATTTACGAAATCATTATGTACTGTAATAGGTAATTTATATGAAATCGTAGATTTTTTTTTATTTTGAATGTTCAAAATAAAATAAATTTAGAATTTAAATTTAGTCTTGTAATTTTTAATCAAACTTATAAAGGGGTAAAAAAACATACATGCAAATTTAAATTACCGCCTAAAAACATGGCACCTTACAGCATATGGAACAGGAAATCACTGTTTTACCGACCTAGTCGAGTTTGTATTCAGACATCAGCTGTTTCGTCTGCTGTCTGTAGTTTAGTGCAAGCTGGATGCTGTGCTGTTATGATAACTTCTGAATCTCACTAGTGTTCAACTTTAGACAAGTGTTTTATATTATAAACAACATATTATTTGTGAAGAATCTGTTCTTTGTCTGTGTATTCATAGTTTCAGGTATATGGGCTATAAATATCATGTGCACGAGAAGATGCCTGTGTGTTAGATGGTCTCAAAGTCTACAGTAATTACTAATGATCCTATAAAGTAATGGGTAAGCAATGACAAAATTTATATTTATCTAAAACATGCTGACTGTGAATACGTATTAAAAACTTACATTTCAATTTCAGCTTTCGATACTAGTATATCTACATGTACAGCACCCGGGTTTTCATACATTAATATATAGGTATCTTATGCCAAAATATAAGAAAAATATGCCAAGTAGTTCATGTAAATACTACCAGTTAAATATACATAAGTGTTTCGATAAACTTTAGATGCATTTTTCTCAGTCTTGACATTTTTATGATTTTAGGTCCTTTACCGCAGGATATCTCAGCATTCAGATGATGAATTGACACCAGACAGGATGGAAAATCTTCTGAATACGTTTCTTCACTGCTTGAATGGAGCAGAATTGACTAATACAAGGTAAAAGTCAATGTTGCGTATATGAATATATGTAATATTCACTATAATTACTGATATAATCATCTTATGAGTTACTAAATATTTAAAATTTATTTTTTGTAGAAAAGTCTTCCGCTCAAGCAGTGAAGAAACATATTCAGAAGATTTTACATCATGTCTGGTGTCAATTCATCATCTGGCGATGCTGAGATATCCTGTGGCAAAAGGAAAAAAGTTCTGAAAATTAGTGATTCATACATGTAATTGTTTACAATGTAAGTATAGATATATAATTTTTTAAAAATAGTTAAAAATATGTTTAATACCTACATTTTAAGTAGGAGAAAGATTTTTTTTATACTATTAATAAATAATTTTTTTCAGCCTATTACTTATTAATGTCTTTTTTACAGGTTTAACTCAGGCATAACCCCTTAAGCATATTTTAACCGAGTTCGAAGATATTCAGACCGATATTGTAGTTGCAGAAAGTGAATAAGATGAAAATGTACGATATCAACACGATTTTGAATCTATCTTTTACATGATTATTGCACAAGCGCACAAGTTTCTCAAAGACCATGCTCCACCTCTGAGGAGAGAGGAACAATCACTTATAGTCCGGGAGTCCAAGGATTTTACCAGAAAGTTCACGCAAGAGTTTATTTTATTGCTAAAATATGTTCTTTGCCACTTGCTGACAATAGCCCTAAAGTCTCGACTTCGGACCTGATCGGGAACATCGTTATTATTGCAAAATAAGTTACCAAAATGCATTTTTTTCCAGTTTTTCTTGATTAACTTTTTTGTTACTCAATTTACGCAAAATAGGTAGCGACAAAAGTTGATCAGCATTGAATTTTGTATAAGCTACATACATTCCTAAATACAAAATTAATGTTTATCCCGGCTAAAATGTTAAATGAAAAAATTTTTTTTCAATTTTCATATTACCATGGTTTTTATAAAATATGATTTTTATTTATCGGATTAGCCCTCAAAGATGACTTTTAGTTTTTGACGAACTTTAAAATGCATTTTGCCGCGATTCTCTAACTCAAAAATTAACCAAAATAAAAAAATTTTTTTATTAAAAATGTTGCTAAATATTAAAATTAAGAAAATTTATTTTTACCGTTTCTTAATTACGTCGTAAGCTGTCGATTAAACGGAGTTGAATTTAATTATCTTTCCTCGATCAAATTGGACATCAATTTGAACTTTTCGGCTAAATAATTTTGCAACAAGACACCACTTTAAGATATCGAGATCGGGTTTCAATGTTTACATTGTCTGTACTAAAAGTCATCTTTGAGGGCTAATCCGATAAATAAAAATCATATTTTATAAAAACCATGGTAATGTGAAAATTAAAAAAAAAATTTTTTTATTTAACAATTTAGCCAGGAAAAACATTAATTTTGTATTTAGGAATGTATGTAGCTTATAGAAAATTCAATTCCAAGTAGTTCTCCCCTCCTCGCTCCCACTCCTCGCGCGCTCTCTCGCTGCTCGACGGCCGTGACGTCTCGGCGGCGACTCGGCTGGCTGCTACTCTCGTGCGCTCTCCCTCTCTCTCTCTCTCCTACGGCGCGGCTCAGTGCCGGCGCCTGGCTACGGCTCAGCTGTTTTCTCCTGTAAGCACCCGTTGCCATTAGAGTATATTCTTCTGCTCGGTTTCGGATGCCTGCAGGAGAGTCACTCAGCTTTTCTACGACGGATTCTCCGTCGCATTCCCCCTTCCAAACCTTCAATGCCCTGCATTGTTAGGTTTTCCAGATTAGGGGTGCTGAGCGCTCTCCCGCAGGGGCCCTCCCCGACTGTGAGTTAGTGGTTAGTAACTGTTCTCTCCCCTGTGTTGGGTCTCTGCTACCTTCGGGTGTTGCTGAAACGAATAAACTACCTCGGTGTTCCTTGTTTCCGCTTTGAAGTCGTTTCTCCTCTGCTCGGCGAGTCTCTCTTACTCAGTTTCTCCGGGTTATGTCGAGCAGAATAGATATGGATAAAACGGAACAAAGACGCTTACCTTTACTTCTCTCCGCTCTCTCGTAGGCTCCCCGGGGTGAAAATTCTGTCGAGGATAGCCTCCCGCAGGTGTTGGGGCAGATCCTCCACCCTCTCCAGGATCCTGAGGATTTCTGAGGGCGCCATCCGGGCGCTAGGCTCGCCGATGGCTTCAGGGCCGGCCGACGGTGTGGTGGTGCGAGGCCTCGGGATGGGCTGTGGCTCGGAGGGGAGGGGCACAACGGCGCGGGGCCGGGGCACTGGCCGTGTCTCGGGCGGGCTCGGGCGCCTCTTTTTGGCCTGGGGCGGGTCCGATGTGCTGGCCGGGGGTGATGGTGTGGCGGTTGGAGCGGCGGGGAAGGTCCGGCGATGGCGGCGTCGGTGGTTGGGGCGCCAAAAGCCCGTTGCCGGCTCTCCTCCAGCTCCTCTCCCAACCCTGCAGCCATCTCGCGGTAGCGGTCGGCGCAGCGAGGACAGCCGTCCACCTCTACTCCGTTCCTGCCGCAATTGTGGCAGTAGGTCCGGACTCTGGGCCGGGGACAGTCCAAATGTCCGTGACCACGCTGCCAACAATTGAAGCAGGTGTACGGGGGAGGGTCAAGGGCGGGATTATGCGGCAGCGCCCTCAGCCCGTCGAACCTCAGCCCGGTTAGCTTCAGGTGCCTCCTCCGGGTCCTCTTTCTCTCTCTCTCTCCTCGGCTGTTGCTCCCCCTGGGGTGCCGCGGCTGTCTCCGGTGCCGGTGGGGATGAGGGGGTGTCAGGAGGTGTCTGGGGCACCACCTGTGGGCGCGCGAGAGCAGGTTGGGGTTCGCTCCGGATCGGGGGGCCTGGTGGCGTGGTCTCGCGTGGGCGGCGGGGCTCCTCTACTGCCGGGAAGTAGTCTTCCGCCGTCCACTGCACCGGACCTCGTCCTCGGCGCCTCCTGGAGCGGGCTCTCCTCTCCGGCTCGTGTGGTGGCGGGGGAAGGCGCTCGGCCGGCCTGTAGGTGGTGACCGTGAGGGTGCCGTCCTCCATGTCCCAGTCCTCCTGTCCCAGTCCACCTTCAAACACCTGCACCGGCGCGTAAGGACACCGATACTGCGGCTCTAGGTCTTCCTCGCGAAACGGCACATCTATAATCCGCGGCTCGTCCAACCGCCCGTACGGTTGGGGCCGGACCTCCCCTTCTCCCTCTACACCGGAGCTTCGCTCTACGGCTGGCAAACCTACCTCCCCTATCACGCCGGAGCTCTGCTCTACGGCCGGCAGATTCACCTCTCTCGTTGCGCCGGAGTCACGCTCTACGGCCGGCTGGTTGCGCTGCGTCTGCGCTCCTTCCCTCCTTGCGTCGCCCTCGCGCTGGATCTCGGTCCAGTCCCATCTGGGCCTGGGTGCCCGCGGGAACTCCTCCCGAGTACCCTCGCCGTGACGCGCGCCCAGCCGTGCCCACACCGAGCCGGCTCGTTGGAGACTATCCCCCGTACCGGGAATAGGCTCTCCGGCCGTGCAGGGGGGAGTCTCCGGTGCCAGTCCCGGTGTAGAGGGGGCGGCGTTGGCGATGCGCTGGAGGGATGTCGACGGCGCGGGGGCCCTGTCGCGGCTCCTTGGGCCTTGCTCCCTCTAAGGTATAATCCCTAGCGGGTGGTAGTGGCTCGAGGGTCGTCGGTCGGGGCGGCGGGTTCCTCTGACTCCCGCAGGAGGTCGGCCTCCTCCTCCAGGGAGACGCAGCACTGCAGGTCCCCTCCGGGTCGTCCGGTCCCACAAGGGCTGCCTCGTCGTCTGAAGCGTCCTGCCATAGGGGTGCGGGACGGGTGGCCGGCACTTCTTCCCCTCCATGGCCTCGGCGGTCTCCTTGGAGTGGCTCCCTTTCGCGGGCAGCTCGGCGAGCAGTCGTCTGTCGGAGGAGCTCCTCCCTCAGACGCTGCTCTTCCTCCATTCCACCATCGCAGGTGGCACTACGGGGGTTGTAGTCACTCATCCTATAATCAATCTTATTTTATTACGGGTTCGCGGATATTCTTAGGACAGCACAGTTTTCCATCACCTTGTTACTTACATGCGTTACTTCACATAAACATCTGGCACTCACGGCACCTGCTAATAAAACTTTTTGGATACATCACGGGGGTTCGGGTTAGGAACAGGGAGGTAGCCAGGACGCGGTGGGATGTACTTCCGTAAATCACTAACATGGACTTTGGCTATCTTCCGCCCCTTTCCGGCCTCCGTTTCCAGTTCATATACAAGGGGTGATATCTTCTTTATTATTTTAAAGGGGCCCTCGTATTTCGGCGCGAGCTTAGCTGCGAAGTGCGCTGCTGCATTTGATATCGGATGCGCTTTCCGTAATATCAGGTCTCCCTCTGAAAACTCTGCAAACTTACGCCCCTTGTTATACGCTCGGCTCTGTCTCTCCCTTTCTCTATCGATAAACTTGGCTACAAGTTCGCGCAGGGCATCTAACTTCTTCATCCTTTCCGACCACTCTTCTGGCTTTCCTACATCCACGCTTGGGCTACCCTCCATCTCCCTTTTCCGTCGTAAGCTCCCTACCGGGGTGTGATGGCGACCGAAATTAAGGAAGGCCGGTGAAGTTCTAAGCGTGGCCTGGTTTGCTGTGTTGATCGCGTGTCTCAGCTCATGTAACCGCTTGTCCCAATCCTGGTGACTCTCTACGTACATCGCGATCATGGTTTTTAGGGTTGGCTTGGGCATGATACGGGGAGGTCGTGATATGCACGACACCGTATTCGGCTAAGGCGGGGGGTGAGGGTTTTGTTAACAAATTCCGTCCCATTATCGGTCAAGAGGTATTCGGGAGTTTCCCATCGAAAGAGAATCAGTTCTTCGAATGCTTGTAATACGGCTTTTCCGTCTGCCTTTTTTAGTGGCTTGACCTCGATCCACCGCGAGAAGAGATCTTCGAAGACTAGCAGATATTTGTTTTGGCTTTTGCTTCTAGGAAACTCCATCATGTCGGCTGCTACCACTGTCCAGGGCTCTTCAACTATCCTTCTCCCCATTAATCCCTGGGGCCCCTGTTGGCTAACTTTATACTGCTGACATGAGAGACAGGAGTTTACGTATCGTTATGCGTCCCTATACATGCCTGGCCAGAAATATTCTCGGGCTAGGCGTTCGTACGTTTTGTCGATCCCCATGTGCCCAGAGTTTGCGGCATCATGGGCAGTCGAAAGTACGCTCTCCTTCTCCTCCTCGGGGACTACAAGCTTCCATCCATCTTCCCCTCGCGTGATAGGCTCTATTATCGGATCTATTTTATACCGATAAAGTCTTCCGTCGATCACCCGCCATTCTGGGAACCTTTTGGGATTTTCTAGGACATCAGCTCTACGGCGGAGATACCAGCTGTCAACTGTCTCTCCCAGGGCGGCTACCTCGGCTTCAAACATGCGCGATAGGGCATCGGGTACTTGGTGTTCTTTCCCCGGGCGGTGTTCAATCGCGAAGTCCCACTGCTGTATCTCAGCAACCCATCGGGCTAACCTCCCCGTCGGCTCTTTTAAATTTCTGAGCCACTTGAGCGCGCTGTGGTCGGTAATTACCGTAAAGTGATATCCTTCGACGTACGGTCTCAGTTTCTTAATGGCCCAGATCAAACCTAGACATTCTCGCTCGGTGGTGGTGTAATTTCGCTCCGCCTTGGTTAACATTCGACTCACAAACACTATCGGGTGTTCTCCATCGTCAAATTCTTGAGTGAGAACGGCCCCAACCGCGATGTTGCTCGCATCGCACTGTATGCAGAAAGGCTTCGTGAAATCCGGTCTCGCTAATACCGGGGCTGAGGCTAAGGCATTTTTGATACTTTGGAAGGCTGTAATAAACCGCGAAGAGTATATAATTAAATTTTTTATAATGTCTCGATCTACGCAGATCAAATGTAACCCGATCTGTCTGATGACTGTTCTCCGGATAATTATATAAAATTAAGAGTAGCCACCCCAAATAAGGCGCCCTAGAAATGGGAAATCATGAATTTATAGCGAATTTCCGATGTTCACGGAGATCATCTGAGTCATACTGTATCTGAAAATAGCCCCCACTATAGGAAAACCATCGATTAAGCTCGGAAAAACCTACGCGGAAATATTCTGCGCGGCAAATACAGCGCGACAATGGGAAGAACGAACGCTTAAATAGATCTGGAGCGAAAGCTCCGGGGGCTAGTCGACCATCCAGTGATCAAGAGCACGGACGAATCTCTGCTCGTGACCTACTCATTCTATCTCAACCAGTGCTGCATACGGGGAACCGCCGCTTACGAGACGATTATCACGAATCCAACCTCATCCGAAAAGTTCGGAAAAGCAAGAGAGCTGAGAGCAACCACCGACTCAAAGCCAGACGCTGCAGCCGCTGACACCTCGCAACCGCTCGACGCTAACCCAGAGCGTCTATTCTTGGAAGCATTGCTGGAGCATCCGAGGGACAACTCAACGCCTCATCGAGCCACACGCACGATCAGCGACTTCCCTACACACATATATACTTACGCACACACGCAAGGTACGGCCTCGTATTCTGTTAGCGCTGCGGGCGTTCACACTCACGTTTGTCTAACACGCATTATATACAGAGGTAATCTCGAAATCCCGCTCTCCTACCCGGTAGGCCATGACCGTGAATACGGTAGCCAAAGGAGAGAATTGTATATAGATTTTTGACTCATAATAAATTTATTAAATTACCGAACACATATTTCCTTTATTCGAAAAACCATCACACCTCCAATAATAAATATATAGTTGTGAGCGTCACTATCCCGACGTAACACATTTAATATTTATTATTTAAAAATGGTGCATCGGTCGTTAGAACAAACGGAAATCGAGATTATCTGTGATGGTTTTTAAGAAATGTCAGAAAGAAACGCGTTCACTAACTGGCGACAAACAGAAACAGATATTAACGACACAACGCTGTTAAATCAATTCCGAACAAAAGAAAAGGAAGTAGAAGAAGCGTGCGCGAATGATTCGAAGGAAATTGACGTATTAATTACAGAAGCCTTGCAACTTTCAAAAAAATTATCTCACACATGCCAAAAATATAATTTAGACGAACCGGAAGACGTGTTGAAATTTCCTAAGGATAAATCAAAATTTCTCAAATATCGGGAAAATTTAGATAAAAGTAGTTCAAGCAGCGAGCAAGAGGTTGACGATAGAGTAGTAGAGTCTTTGGTCGCTTTAGGACCAACAAAAAAATTTCAGCTCCAACGAGAGAGCTTTCTGAAAGATAAACGAACGGAAATAATCGAAAATAACGAAGTACATCCAATCGAAATAAATACTCCATTAAGTATTAAACAGGGATATACCAGCACTCCTTTAACGGAAAAAGGAGGGGCGATTTCAAAGAAAAAATTAATATCTTGCTTAGAGGAGGTGAATTTAGATAATTCATTACAGAACACAAAGCAAGAGATACAGGATTTGAAAACTCGTCTAACGCCAGTAATCGGAAAAAAGAGAGTTGAAGAATATTTTTCAAAACCCGAAAATATTAAAGAAATTAATAATACACTTACAAGCAATCCCGGATACGGAGCAATTGAAATTTTTACAAAATTCAAAAATCAGATAACGGAATTTTTCAATCAGCCACATAACACCGATTATAAAATTCAAGAAAATACGGAGGAAAGCAACGCGCTATATTTGTCAATTCCAAATACACCCAGTAATTTAATAGCACCGATCAGACAAGAAATCATGGCGAACGACGGTATGAGGGGAATGTCGATTTCAAATATTCTGGACATAATTCCAAGATACAACGGACAAAATATACATTTAAACGCTTTTCTTGACGGATGTCGGGAAGCGAAAGAAATGGTTTCAGCAGCGCGCGAAGCAGAATTAGTAAAATTTATACGAATGAGATTATACGGAGACGCACTAACGTGTAGTCGGGGTCAAACATTCGCCACAATGACGGAGATAATAAATTTTTTTGAAAGAATATATGGCTCAGCAAAAACTTTCCACGATTATACGGGTGAACTAGCAAAAATACGGCAGAAACGGAACGAAGCAGTAATTACGTTCTTTAATAAAATTAAAGAAATTCAAAAAGAAATGTTGGCAACGGCTTTACGGGAAGAGAGATACACAAACGAGACGCGACAAACATTCACCGCGGAAATCGAGAGAGATTGTATCAAATTTTTTAAGAGGGGTCTACGCTGGGAAATCAAGAGCCGAATGGGCGAGCATACGACGCTAAACGAAGCGCGAGAACAAGCGATAGAAATAGAAAGAGACTACGCCGGATGCGGGCTCGACTCAGACAGCGCAGATGAATCAAAGGCCAAGGTTAAGGAAACCCGGAAGATTGAAATAATTGATCCACAAACGCCTCAATCAATTCCCATGATAGCATGCAGTTATTGCGGAAAAGCGGGACATATTATGATGAACTGTCGAAGATTTTTGGGACAACAATTCAATGGATTCAATAATAATCAATCAAAAAATGGAAACTATTTACAACAAAATAGACAAAATAATAGACATTTTGGTGGATGGAATGCGGAAAACCGCCGCAGAACCGAATTTTTACCTAATACCAATAATAAGAGCAACAATAATTATAATAATAATAATTCTAATCGACCCACGATTAGCAATAATTATAGTCAAGGCGAATACCGCGGAAATCCCGGACCACCTCGTAATAATAACACGAATAACAATAAACCAATTCCTCAATGCTACCATTGCGGAAAAACGGGACACATACAGCGAAATTGTTATAAATTTATACGAGAACAACGTTCCAATGATACACAGGGAAACGACAGAACTCTTTCGCGGGAGGGCGCCTCGAAAGAGTTAGTCGCTGGCGCACGCCCAAGGAACCAGCAGGCGGAGCCGGCACACGCATAGAGACCATAAATCTCAGCCAAAAAAGTACGTCTCCAACAATTAAAATCGACATTGGAGATTTTCGAAGACCGCTCGAATTCATGTTAGATACTGGAGCGGGAGTTAGCCTAGTGCGCGAGTCGGAGGTAGCGCACTACGCTGACATAAATAGACAAGAAGTGATTAATTTAAAAGGTATAACGGATGGATATATCCCTACGCTAGGAAAAATAATAACAAATTTTAATGACATTGCTGCTGAATTTCATATTGTCGCCGATAACTTCCCTATAAAAGAAGCGGGAATTCTCGGAAATGATTTCTTTCGCAAAAGTGATGCGAAAATAAATTTCAATGAAAATTATATAGAGGTGAATGGACAGATAATTCCATTCATGAAAAATACTACAGGCGATGTGTCACGAGAGCTGCGGGTCGGTTCTGAGAAGATACATACGCGAGAGGCCGAAAATAGAAAAGAGACTATAGGAGACTCCAGGAGGGGAGATCTCGACTTTGACTATGATTATATGGAAATGAGCTCGAGCAACGATGATGATCAAGTAAAAAACCTGCAGGTGAATTTGAATAAAAGAGTTAAGTTTGATAATGCGTGCGCAACACACATACAAACAAATAATATTAAAAATGAAAAAGATAATAATGAAAGAATTGCAATTTATGAAATCAAGAATAATAAGGATAAAAGTAATGAAATTGAGATTGAAAATAATGAAATTGAGAATAATGAAATTATGATTGAAAACAATGAAATTGAAAATAAGGAAACGGAAGAAAGTTTACAGAAGACAATGAACGAAATAATTACGGAAATTAATAAAATAGAAATTATGCGAAATAAGCAAGAGAATATTGATGATGAAAATATTAATGATGAAAAAAATGAAGAATATTTCATGGGTGCGGAAATATTTGAAAATTTATATGGCGATAGGGAAGAGAATGGAATAGATAATAATTATTTTATTAAACATTATATTGAAAACGGCGATATGGATAATCTATGCAGCAATTACATGGAAATTTCAGAAAAGGATTATTATTCTACCGAGGTGAAACCAGCCGAGATGAGCACGTCTATTTTACAAATCAAAGAGACAAAGCCAATACCAAGAATAGATCGACTAAAGGCGCTCCTAAAAATAGACCATCTGACGGAAGAAACAAGAGAACCAATAATCAAATTAATCGAAGAATACGCCGACTGCTTTCACTTGAAAGGCGAATATTTGGGAACAGCTAAGGTGCCAAGCCATCGCATTGTTACAACAGATGATATACCGATTTACGAAAGACCATACAGACCGGCGCACTTATTAAAATTAGAGATGGAACGACAAATAACGGAGATGCTGAAGAGCGATATTATAAGACCTTCAAACTCCCCATACGCATCGCCAGCATTTCTAGTAGCTAAAACACCGGACAGCAAAGGAAATCCTCGCTATCGATTTGTAGTAGATTACAGAAAGTTAAATGACAAAACCGTAAAAGATAAATACCCTTTACCAAATATTTTAGATATTATTGATCAATTAGCAGGTGCACAATACTTCTCGGTATTTGATTTGGCGCAAGGATTTTTTCAAGTACCTGTACATGAGCCTGATAAATACAAAACAGCATTTTCTACACATCAGGGACTATTTGAATTTAATAAATTACCAATGGGTATGACAAATTCTCCCGCATCTTTTATGCGCGGAATTGACATAGTCTTCAAAGATTTACAAGGTAAGGAGATATTCCTATTTTTAGATGACGCAGTAATATACGGCAAAACGGTTGAAGAACACAATCAAAAATTTGAGAGATTTTTGAAAAGATTAAGAGAAGCAAATCTCAAGATGCAACCAGATAAATGCAAATTTTTGCAAGAGGAGGTGATTTATTTAGGACATCTACTCACCAGAGACGGAGTCCGCCCCGATCCTAAAAAAATCGAAGCAGTGAAAAATTTTCCGAGACCCAAAACACAAAAAAATATACGCGAATTTCTCGGTTTAGCCGGATACTACCGCAGATTTATTGAAAAATTTTCAGGAATAGCAAAACCCTTGAGTGACCTTTTAAAAAAAGAGACCGACTTTAATTGGTCAGACGAAGCCGAAGAAGCATTCACAATTTTGAAAAAGAAGTTATGTGAAAAGCCAATATTGCAAATAGCCGATTTTGAGAAACCTTTTATTGTTCGTACTGACGCATCGTTAGTAGCGGTTGCGGGAATCCTATCTCAAGGAGAGGTAGGAAAAGATAGACCTATTGCATATGTATCACGTGTATTATCCGACGCAGAGACGCGATACGATTCATACTCAAGAGAGGCATTGGCAATATTATATTCGGTATCGCAATTTAGACCGTACCTATTAGGACGACATTTCACCATCGTTACAGATTGCAAACCACTCATATGGTTTAAAAATTCGACGGACTTGACAACAAAGGTAAGCAGATGGAGAATTAAATTAAACGCATATGATTACGACATCGTGTATAAAAGCGGTAAAAGCAACACAAACGCGGATGCATTATCTCGAAACCCAGTCGAGGGAGAGCAAGCTGAAGGGAGTATCGACGACCAGCTAATTTTAGCCATGCAGACGCGTGCACGCGCGGGAAAGCTAGCCGTTCCGAACTATAGGGACAAGCGACCGAAGAAGCCGAATAAGCAAAACATAGAGGCTCCCACGGCAACACCTACTATAGAGACAGAAGAGACGCCAGAATTGCAACACGGAGAAGAGGAATTAATAAACAACGAGATATGCGAAAATAAGACGATAAACGAAAATTATGAAAATGATATTGAAGAACCATTGCAAAATGAGACAAGTGCAAATTTTCAAAATTCCAGCAAATCAGAATTATTCGCAGAATGCAAAGAACAATTATTTATGCGAAAAGATAACCTACTTTACTTCATAGATACAGAAGGAACTCCATGCGACGCGGGTGCTAAACAATTAAGAGAACGAAAAATTTCACCAAAATTTGCAAACTTAGAACCAGGTGAAATTAAGGTAACAACAAAAAATAATCGGAAGCTATTTGCGGCAGTAATAAAAAATACACAACCAACAAGTACGACAGAAGTGCAAAAATATTTAATAGATATTTTCGAGGTTTTAAAAGCATTAATTATAAAAAAGAGTGTTCGATCAATAAGTATAGCCAAAAATGAAGATATTGGAAACGTTGAATGGAAAAACGTACTATCAAGCTTGCGAAAAATTCTAGAGGATATATCAGTGAAAATAATTATTTGCACAGGTATAATAAAATATGTCAAAGAAAAAGACAGAAGTAAAATAATACAAGAAATGCATAGCACAGCAATAGGAGGACACCGAGGAGTCACGAAAACGTATAGGCGCATAAAGCAACGGTATTTCTGGGGTAGCGTGAAGGAAGACGTACAAAATTTCATACGCACATGTGTCACGTGTCAAATAAAAAAATTGGTGAGAGTTAAAACGAAACAACCAATGCAAATCACAGATACACCTCACGCACCAATGGAAAAAGTAAGCCTAGACATAGTAGGACCTTTTCCAATCACCGACAATGGTCACAATAATATATTAACAATACAATGCAATTTTTCAAAATATTGCTTAGCAATACCGTTAAAAGATGCTACAGCAGCATCAGTAGCAGATGCATTTATAACAAGGTTTATTTGTATTTTCGGAGCCCCAATCACGATTCTGACGGATCAAGGCAGCAATTTTATGTCAAATTTGCTAAAAAGGGTAGCAAAAAAATTTAAGATCAAACAGGTAAAAACAACTGCCTATCATCCACAATCAAACGGTTCATTAGAACGATCGCATCATGCATTAGCAGAATACCTAAAAACAGTGATGCAGAACGAATCCTGGGATAAATTACTAGAACTTGCAACTTTATGCTATAATACGGTTCCTCACGAAGGCCATTCCTTCACACCATTCGAATTAGTATTCGGCAAATTAGCCAGAGTACCCTCGAGCGAACCATTAGAAGAAAGCGAAAAGCCATTAACATATAACGATTATGTAACAAATCTTAGTACAAGATTAAACGAGTTACAGAAAATCGCAAGAGAAAAATTGATTGAATCAAAAATACGATCAAAATTCTATTATGATAAAAAAATTAATCCAAAGGAATTTCAGATTGGAGACAAAGTATGGCTATTGAAAGGTGGAAAACAGTATAAATTAGGAGAACCAGTACGAAGGTCCATATACAGTACTAGATGTATTTAACGATCAACGAAACGTTAAAATACGTATGAAAAACAAACAGATTAAAACAGTTAACGCCAATAGACTTAGAATATCGCACGTAGACCAGCAAATTAACAAGTAATACAATAACAATAACAATATAACACGCAGTAACTATTACGA
>JACCIB010001523.1:0-30281 GCA_018906965.1 Philotrypesis tridentata | reverse complement strand
ATGGAAAATAATTTCCAAATTTTTGGCTACCTTATTATTATCGGTTTAAACCTGTATCTTCTGTGATTTTTTCCTCCTTTTGTGCCTCTATAATAACTGTTTTATTGTTATATTTATGTTCGTTGTTGTACTTGTTATTATTGTAGTTATATCCTTATATTATTATGAAACAAAAATTATGATCTTGTAGTTCAAAATTCACAAATAATAATAAATACATGATGTACATACTTACATTTAACAATAAACTTTAAATATGTTTATTCGCAACGTCTGTATGAACAATAAATTAGTTTACTTACTTTGCTTATAATTTCTTTTTTGATTCCGGTAATATCCATTACTATCCATAAAGTACTTGTTACCTTTATTGTAACTATTGTTTCTATAATCTATCATTAATAAATACATAAAAAATTAATAAAAAGCTTAAAATATTGTGTATATTTATGTATTATTTTTACTCACATTGACTTTTTCGTTTAGATTCATTATTTTCTTTCTTCTCATCAAATGTAACTAAGGAAAAAAAATTAATAAAGAAAATTGTAAAAACAATAAAAATACAGCTAAAATGATAAATTTAGCATTTACTTCGATTCTCCAATTTATGTTTGGAGTTAAGAAATATTTTAGTTCTCCTTCCCAATGTACTATCTAAATCTGTAACAAAGTTTCCAAAAATTAAATGAGGTTATGTGATTCTGTAATTTATTATAAGTTACTCTCAAAAACTAATTATACTTTAAATAATAGTTTCAAATGCTAAAAATTTAAAATGTACAATTATTTCAAATATATTTATTAATATAACTGAAAGTGTTGATAATATATTTTTATTAATTTTACAGTAACAGAATAATTGAATTTTTTTAACTTTTACCAGTATTTCCAGTCATAACACAGCCTACAATTCAATCCAACTTATTAATTATTACTTATTATAATTAATTATCATGAATATTTATATTATTACAATTGAAAACGATCGAAAAAAAGTATTTACACATCAGTATCAGTCAAATAACATGTATAATTCGATTTATCAATTATGAACATATTTTGATTGTACCTCCATAATGATACTGTAGCAAAGCCTTAATAGACATACTTCATCCATTACATTGAAATTTGAAATTTGACAAGTTTTCATCTGCAATTGTACTGAAAGCCTTATCACTCCACTGCCCCCTGAAAGTAAACTCGCAAATTTTCAAAAATCACAATACAAAACATTATACAAAAATATTAATTATTATTAATATTTATCAACCAGCTGTGTTTTAAATTTAATATATTTAATATTATATAAAACTAGTATAAATAGTAAATGTAAATGTAATATAGTAAATGTAAATGTAATAGTAAATGTAATATAGTAAATGGAGAGAAACAAAATTAGAAAGAAAAGAGACAAATAGACAGAAAAAAAGACAAATAGAAACTAAAAAAGAAAAATAAATACGCAGGTACGCATATTAATAATTGAGAGAACAAACAATTAATTAAATAACAGAATAAATAAATCTCTTCTATTTACATTGAACATCATATTTTTCAGTTTTAATTTTACTCAATATTGTCATTATTACATACATAATATTAACATTATTTCTTATGTAATAGGTTTCACTTATAAACAATCAATTAATAATCAAAAATATTATACATAATTAAACTTACTTACATTATCAGTACTGCATAACAAAATTCAAAAAATAAATAGTTGGAATGTATATCACACAACAAATATATAATTAACATGCATAAAAATAACGTATGCATTCATCAAAATGGAGAGTTACACATTCATAATAAACTTTATATAAACTTCAAATTTCTTGAAAATTATCTATCGACTTGGAGCTCGGATAAATTGTAACATCCTAAAATCAAAATTAAAAGTTTATTGCTTTTTTTGTTAATGTATGTAATTAGTGTAAGAAACATTGTTAAATTTTATATTACTTCACAACTTCTTCAACAGTTTCATCATTAAATTTAACAATTGAACTTGATACAATTGACAGCTTTTTAACAGATTTGTATTCTATGACTTTGGCACCTTTCACCATCATAATATCATTTTTTTTCCCTTCACAATTTTTAGCATTATTATTATAACAAGCTGCCTCTATCTGAAATATCCAAAGCACAAAATACATAAATTTCCAGCATTCAGGTACAACAATCTAAGCAATTACAAAACTCAATGTAATAATACATTTTAAACCATTAGAACAAATATTTAAGAATAACTGACATACATTACCTCAGTAAACGTAAGATCATCTAATACAATCTCTCGTTTCACAAACTTATCATTTATAACTTGTACCTCGTTGACAGAAATTATTTTCCCAACAATATCTATTAAAAGCAAAGTTAAAAATATAAATTAAAACATATCACATTCCACACTAACAGCTATTTAATTTAGAATTTACCAATAAACTCCCCAGAATTTTTTTCCTTGATACAATCAAATTTAACAAAATTGTACGTATTCTCTGGAATACTTGATTCGTCTTCAATTTCCTTCACATTAGAATCAACTTTAAGTTGAATTTCGAAAAAATTATTTTGAAATTTATTATATTTAGGATTAGCAGTTGTATAACTAACATTTTCAAATGTGTATACACAATTTTCCTTAAAAAAACATACAAGTTATTATCAACACATAAAAATTAATAAAATTTACTAAAATAAGATACCTTAATCATATCGAAAAAAATTAAAGCAACATCATTAAAAGCATTAACTTTAAATTGTGACGATAAGTCGAGACAATCAAATGTAAACATTTTTCCATTACTACACTTAATCATTTCACTCTTGTAAGTCACCCTTGCTTTTAAACAAAATCTAAATAATAAAAAAACATAAATAATGTAAATAAATGATAAAACAACATAAATAATGTAACTAAATAATAAAACAACATTAATTATTGATGTTTTGTGCACACAACAAAAAATTAATGAATTTACTTTTTCACCTTACCCGAATATACTAGACTCTGTATCTTTATACGTCGTTACAACTGTCTTATCATTGCTTTTTTCAGTTCTTATTCTTTTGTCGGTTTTATTCTTGTCACCTTCATTAACAATTTTCCGTTTATTGCTACTCATCTTGAAATATTTAAACACTTACTATTTACAATTTATGGCTTAATACTTTATAGATTAGAACAACACGTTTGTGCTAATAGTACAGTACTCTGTGTATATTTAAGATGTATATACAATAAAATGTAAACACATATGCTACTACAATCTAAGCTCCGTCTACATTAACTATTAGAGTCCAATAACGTATAAGCATAGTAGTGCCGCTGAACGGCACAATATGTTACTACATAAAAGCTGCAGCAGATTAATTTTAACTTCGTCAATTTAATATTCTACATTTTTTCGCTAAATAAAAACATTAATTTAATTAAAATTACTTTTCAATTTTCTCTACTATATTACATAATATAGTATAAGTATGTTGTTCAATAATAAAAATTGAACTTGAAAATTAAATTTTTTAACGCAACTTTCTCTTGTAACCGAGCGACGATAGGAGCGAGGTGAATCTTGCTAGTAAATTATTATATATGAATTACACATAGATGCTTGACAAGAATAAGCTGCAGAAAAAAATATATAATACCCTGTATTAAAGACGTTCCACGTATTTATATATATATATAAATGGAATGAGAAACAAGAACTATTCTATAAATTTATTTATATATTAATTTTTTCAAATGGAACGACGCCAGTTTCTTTAATTTTTTATAGAATGACCATGTTCTAGATAATAAGTTAATAAATATATATTATTTATAAATAGAGAATTTATTTATAATAAATTATTATATATGAATTACACATAGATGCTTGACAAGAATAAGCTGCAGAAAAAATATATAATACCCTGTATTAAAGACGTTCCACGTATTTATATACATATATCGAATGAGAAACAAGAACTATTCTATAAATTTATTTATATATTAATTTTTTCAAATGGAACGGTGCCAGTTTCTTTAATTTTTTATAGAATGACCATGTTCTAGATAATAAGTTAATAAATATATATTATTTATAAATAGAGAATTTATTTATAATAAATTATTATATATGAATTACACATAGATGCTTGACAAGAATAAGCTGCAGAAAAAAATATATAATACCCTGTATTAAAGACGTTCCACGTATTTATATATATATTATGACGCGGCTCCTGCCAGGGCTTCGTCGGGCTGCTCCTAGCTGCAACTCGCGCTGGGGAGGTGCCGTGCGCACAAAAGATTCTCGTACCCGGTCTCCTGACCCTGCTCGGCTGCTCAGCTTCCTCGGCGGGCTGGGGGATCCTCGGGTGCTAGGATGTAGGTGCGCGGAGTAAAACACGCGCTTTTAGATTGGGGCAGTGGGCAGATTGCGCTCACCCGCGTGTTTATTTCCGCCAAAAGTGTAATCGCGTTCCGGCCGCGTTTCGGTATCGCGGGCGACACAGGATCGTCGGCGCGGCCGATGGTCACGCGCTGCGGGAATCTAGCGATTACGTTCGCGCTGGGGCTCTGCGCGACAAGAGAGAGAGAAGCTGGGCGCGGGGCCGACACTTACAGGCTCGGAGTGTTCTTGGTCCGTGGTCGGCCGGCGCTTCGCCTGGGTGCTCCTCTCTGCGGATGGCGTCGTCGTGCTCGAGGGCTGGCACGGAGCGGGCGGCTCGGCCATCGGTGGCTGCCGGATCGTGGTCCTCGGTGTGGCTCCTGCGTGACGTCCCTGGGAGGCAAGGCCGGCGGTGGCGAGTGTTGGGCCCTGCAGCGGCGTGGGCCTCCCAGTGGGCAGTCGGCAGCGGGCTCGGCTGTGCACGGGTGAGTTTCTGCGCGTGCGGTTGGGTCAAAAGCCGAGAGGTAATCTGGCGAGCCTTCGCGCGCTCGTCTAGTTTTCGGACACCAATTAGTCCGAAAACTCTCCCCACTCCTTCTCGCGCGGCAGCGTCTTCTATCACGCTGTCGCGTCTCTCGCTTTTCTCTCTCTTTCCTTCGCGCGTTTCTGCTAGCGCGCTCTCTCTTTCTTCGGCGCTGTGTCGCGCTGGCTCGAATGTCTTCGAGTCTCTCTCTCTCCTAATTCTTTCCCCCTTTCCCCTCTAGCGGTTTCGTGTGCGGCTCCTGCCGCCTCGATCCTCGCGTTGCCGTGCGCTCGCATGCTCGTGTGTGTGCACGGCGTTGCGCTAGGCGTTCATGCTTGTATGTGATGGGCGCCTTGTCGCAATATAAATGGAATGAGAAACAAGAACTATTCTATAAATTTATTTATATATTAATTTTTTCAGATGGAACGACGCCAGTTTCTTTAATTTTTTATAGAATGACCATGTTCTAGATAATAAGTTAATAAATATATATTATTTATAAATAGAGAATTTATTTATAATAAATTATTATATATGAATTACACATAGATGCTTGACAAGAATAAGCTACAGAAAAAAATATATAATACCCTGTATTAAAGACGTTCCACGTATTTATATATATATATATAAATGGAATGAGAAACAAGAACTTTGTTTCATATCGTTCCGTTTTAGAACACCTTCAAGTTTTCAATTCTATTAGCATCTAAACGATACTCTTCTATACTCATATCTAGCAAAAAATATTTGCTACACGCTATAGAATATGTAGTTAGTATTTTCTTAACCTTTAAACTAAGGCACTATTCACCGTCCTATGTATGAGAGGCGTATAGAAATGTAATTGAAAATTTTAGTCGTTTGTAAACGCTACACACAATCATCTTTAGGTTCTTAGACTAAGTTTAATTTTTCAATATTCAATTATTAAAAAACTAAAGAACTTTTGTATAACTTTTACATTCCTAAAATAATATTAGACTATAAAGTATCTTTTAACACTAATAAAGTCGATATTATTACTTTTTAACATATTGATTTTGCCGTAAATATACCATTTCCCATACTATTTTTGGAAATAGGTATCTTATCTCGAGTTTGTAAGTTCGCCACCAGAGGTCACGTCAGTATCGTTTGGATGTTAATAGTTCTATTTATTTTATACTACTATATCTACAGTTAACTTCAAGTTGTTTATACATTTTCAGTTTGAAAACGCATAGTTAAGAAGGAGTTTAATACATTTATTATTTTGAAAACATTATTATTTAATTATAATTAATAGTATTAAAAAAATTTGTAATTTATTTACAATTAATTGAATAAAAGTTGAGTAATAGATATGTTTTCAGCTTAGTAGTTACATCACGCTATGGAGAGATGGTACCAATATCAAATATGGAAAAATGCTTGTTTGAATTAAAGTCAAAGATTGATGAACTAAAGATAAAGTCTTTTAGAATTGCAAGGAAAGGAGAAATCACCGATAGTTTACCGAAAGGAACCTTGATTCATCTTCTGAAAATCCGTTTTCAAAATATGAAGATTACAATAACAATTTGTTATGGGGTGTGTCGTACCGTTCCACCAGAGTATAGATTCACCATTTTGCAAGATTATCACAATAGTCTTTTTGGTGGTCATAGAGGTATGGGTAAGACCTATCGTAGAATAAGAGAGAGATATTACTGGAAAGGTATGAAGGAAGAAAAAGAGAATTTTGTTAGAAGATGTGTTACATGTCAAGAGCTAAAGTTGGTGAGAGTAAGAACGAGAGAGCCTATGGTAATCACTGATACACCTAGTGAGGTTTTCTATAAGGTTGCTATAGATACTGTGGGACCGCTCTGTAGATCTACGTCAGGAAATGCTCATATTTTAACCATGCAATGTTTATTTTCTAAATTTTGTATAGCAGTTCCGGTGCCGGATATCAAGGCCGTCACTATAGCTGATGCATTGGCTCGAAATCTGATAGCTCAATTCGGTGTCCCGCGGATTGTATTAAGTGACCGTGGCCGTAGTTTTCAAAATAAGCTGTTGATGGAATTATCTGAAATTTTTCAGTTTAAGTTGCGTACTACTACAGCTTATCATCCGCAATCCAACGGTTCCTTAGAGAGAAGTCATATCGTACTGGCTGATTTTTTACGTAACAAAGCAGCTACAAAACAAGATTGGGACAAAGTTATACCTTTTGCGATGCATGAGTATAATACTTCTGTACATTCATCGACAGGGTTTACACCCTTTGAATTGGTGTATGGTCGTTTGGCCAGAACACCGAATCAGTTGCCAGATGAAATGGAATTGGAAACCTATAGTTCGTACATTCAAGAACTATCTAAATGCATGAGTGATATGCAGAAATTGGCTAGAGAGAAATTGATTAAATCCAAACAAGTAAATAAGAAGTACTATGACCGCATGGCTAGGCCTCTAAATATCTCTGTTGGAGATGAGGATAGAGTTTTGAAAGAGCCTGGATATGGTAAATTCGATAAGTTGACATTGGCAAATTTTTGGTCCGAGAGAATAAAGATAATAACACTGTTGTGGTCAAGTCTTCAAATGGGAAATTGTTGTTAAAACATAAGGATAAGTTGGAAAAATTTTATAGTTAATTTTGAATATTTTGTTTCAGAGCTAAAAATGTGGAAAATGCTGGGTTTGTTCCTGTTGAGTCTCTTAACATCATTGGCATACAGTCAAGTTTCTGAGGCTAAGTTCTATGAGGTAGTAGAGTTAAAGGAAAACCCTGGAATTTATTATGAATACCTCAATGATGTGAAAATAGAAAGAATTATTTGGAGGATTGCAATCACTTTAGATATGAAGTTGTGGGAGGATCCGATAGTATGGAGGTCCAGGCAGGTACTGTCAACCCTGTATAGCTGCCGGCAGATACTGGATAATGATGCTTGTCAAAATTTTATTCCGTCAGAGAGGTTAAATTTAAAATTGCAGATATTAAGATCTTTGGAGTTAGATTTGAAGGTATTCTTTTCACCTGAGAAGGAGTTGCAAAAGCAGGATGGTATACAAGTCCATACGTTAAAGAAACGTTGGGTACCTTTTGGTTTCGTGGGTTGGACCTCGAAGCAACTGTTTGGTACCATGGATGCTGGAGATCGAGAGGAATTACATCAGACCGTGGATCAGCTGTATGAGACGTCTTCGAATTTGTCATCTTTGATCGCAACCCAGACCCATATTGTTAGGTCTGATTTGGAAAATGTTCACCAAGAGCTTGAGAAAGATAAGCAAAGGTTAGATGAACAGCATAATAACTTCGTAAATTTGGTAAATGAAGCTTCTAAATTGGCCTCAGAATCAAATAAGACTGTAATGGCAGAACAACTTATGGAATGGGCTTATAGTTTTGAGATGTCCCTAGAAATTACCATTAACAGGTATAAAACTTTAGTGAATGCATTGGAGGCTGCAAGTCACGGGTATTTACATCCACTATTGTTTACTCAAGAACAGTTGAAATCTATATTGGCTACAATCAATGAACATGAGCTTCCATGGAACCATACATCAGTCACAATAGAGATGTTACATTCAATATCCAAGACAAGTGTAAGTACAAAAGGTGACAAATTAGTAGTGATGTTAGAGTTTCCTTTGTCCGATAAAAATGTGTACTCTTTATATAAGCTTCATTCTCTACCTATTTTGAAGCAATTAGATGGAAATAATTCAGCTTTAATCAGAATTGTTCCGGAATATTCTTACATTATTGTGTCCCAAGACATGAGAGTTTATTCGCTGTTTAATCAGGAATATTTGACGTCCTGTCGTCAGTATCAAGACGTGCAAATGTGTCCTCCCAGTTTGGCATTCAGTATGGATCATCATCATAGTCCTTGTGAGTTCACTTTATTAGCCCGTCCGGGCGAAGAAGGGTTGAAGAGTTGCAGTTTTGCTATTAATTCAAAGATTCCGAATTTTTGGGCAAAATTGGAAGGGACCAATGAATGGCTGTTCAGCATGAAATCAGCTACTAAAATGCGGATAATGTGTAATAATGTAAGGGTGGCGGAGTTTATATTAACTAGTGTAGGTATCCTAGCGATAAAGGGACAGTGCTATGGTATTACCGAAAATCAGATTATTTATGGTGTCAATATATTGAAAAGCAATCAATCATATGTGTATGAACCAAGATTAAATTTTAGTCTTTCATTTTGGCCAAGGAAAGAGGAAATGGTTAACTCTTTGGATTTTGGACATTTAAGTGATGAAGATATTGTGCAAGTTAGAGATTGGGCTGAGAGTGAAGACGCTATAACTCTGAGACAATTGGAGCAGAAATTTGTGGACTTGTCGTTGAGGAAAAGAGAACGTGTTAAAAAGACCATATACGTTACGTCAGCTATTGTGGGTCCATGGACAGCTATTTTCATAACGTTGTTATTTGGGAAGTATTGCTGGAATAAAACACTGTTTACCCGGAGAGCAAAGAGAGCAAATATAAAGAAGAATGAAATCACAAGTACGATTTCCACGGATTGGGTAGAAAAAACTTTGGATGATATGTTGGAAGCATTCGTGGTTAAGTTGGAAAACAGTAAAAAGCAAGAAGATGGGATTGTTTTGCAGGAGATAGTTTCCAGTCCTAGGAAATCTATAATGTTTAATTCGAACGATGCAGTTATAGAGATATCAAGGGCGGATGATGGAAGAGAAAGGATTAATCGTCAAAATGCTATGAACTTTATGTAAATTTTTATTTTTGTGCAGAGGTATTGTATTTCCGTGGGTTCGTCTGTTTTTGTTTTTATTTTTCTTATATTTATGTATTACTGTGTAATTTTTTTTTATATATAGATATATGTTTTGTTTGGACTTAGTAATTTTGTATTATAAACAGTTGAGATAAACACCTCATGTGCAGAAGACAGCCGGATTGGACATGCATTTGCAAGAAAGACAGGGATGCAATTCGGTATACTAATTGTCTCTACGTTGTGTATTAAAAACAGAGTACTGGTGAGTGTGTGTGGGACGACTGCCGTATGAATTTGTATTGTATTGTAAAGTCAATAGCTTTGGCACGTTTTTTTTTTGCGCCCGTTTCATTGGCGGGGACGCCAATATTCTGGGGGGGGGGGAGGTGTAACGTGCCAGGTCTATGGACTGTACTGTATTAAATTGTTAACTATATTTTATTATTAACGTTAGCATGTGTCGATAGTGTATTGAGGTATTCGGCCGTTTTGCAATGCACGTGTGAGCATTGGGCGGCGGCTGATTGCTGCAATGTGCTTAGTGGATCGCGACATCGTCGAAATCAAGTGTGCTGCACCTGAGGCTTTATAAGCCTCGGAGATGCACCGCACCGGGCCTTTTGCCAAGTAGACGCGCGAGTAGTCGTTTGGGTAGTCTCGCTGGGTTAGCAAATGCGTGGAAGCATTTAACTGACATATACATCACCTTTCATATTCGGCTACGAGGGCTCAACCCTAGAAAGTTCAGTAGTCTCGCTGGATACTGGCAAGTGTGAGTATTAACAAGTTAGATCTCCATTATTTGAAGACTCGGCTACGAGGGCTTGCCGACCAAAGTAGTTAGCTAGGGAAGGATCGCCAATAAATCTGGTGAGAGTGACTTGTACTCACAGCTTAGTTAGGACCAAAGTATTTGCCACGAGAAGTCGTGTAACCTAAGTTAGATTAGATATTGTTGTTATAGAAGCCTAGAAAACTTGTATAATAGCAATCTTTAGACGTTAACTCCAGATTAAGTGAATTAAGATTACGCGTTAGAGACAACGAAATTGTGCTTAAGATCTTTGTAAAAACAAGTTTGTGCAAAATTAACACTTTGAATAAATGGTATAAAAACATAACATTCAGAATAACATCCTAGAGTGTAGTTATTTATGGAAACACCAGTTATCCTAGAAGAAGTCCACACAAGGAAGAAAAGAGCGAGGAAAGCTAGACAGGTGTAAGTGAGGTAAGGGAAAGACTAGGGCAAGACTATCCTATTACCCGTCAACTGACAATAAGGAGGACAAAACAGTATTAGTCCCAACGGACAGCTTGTCCGCGCTACTGCTTAGCGTGTCCGCACTCTCGGATCGTGTCCGCGCTATTGTATATTGTGTCCGCACATTGGTACATCGTGTCCGCGCTACAGTGCAACGTGTCCGCGCAACTACTCAGCGTGTCCGCGCTTTAGTGTATCGTGTCCGCGATACTGCACAGCATGTCCGCGCTACTACATAGCGTGTCCGCGCTCTCGGATCGTGTCCGCGATACTGCACAGCTTGTCCGCGCTACGGTTCATCGTGTCCGCGATACTGTACAGCTTGTCCGCGCTACGGTTCAACGTGTCCGCGTGGTACTGTGCCGGGTCCGCACTTCTCAGTAAGCGGGTCCGCACTAATAAATAGCGTGCCCCTGCTATACTTAAGCGTGACCGCCTTAAAGATAGAGTGTCCGCACCATAGTACGGAAACAAAATAATAACAAAATAAATAACAGTTACAGAACATAAGTCTTACGAGACGAGGCTAGGTTCCGCAAAAAAAAATAATTTATGTACCTGCGTGTCCCTATTTACCTTCCGTAAATACGGTCCTTACACTGTATTAGAAGTCTGTGGACTGGTCGATTTCATCGACTTATAAAGTAAGAAATTGTTTTAGTTCATTTTTTTGAGTTAGGGAGACATCGGTTTTTTCTGTCCTTCCAGCTAAATATATCACTCATTCTCCATATATATACCTTCTCCAAACTTATCATGTTGCGTCTAAGATAGAGCCTTCCGTCATCTTACTGATGAGCCCAGCGGTTGGCTCGGGGCGAAACGCACTTCTATAAATTCATTGATTTATCACTTATATATTATTTTCGAACAAACAAATTTTTTTGAGTTTCATTTCGTCAATATATTATATTACGTTCGTCGAGACCGTTAAATTCAGTTTTTAGAATTTAACAACTTTTATCCAGTGTAATCAAATTTTATGTTTAAAAAGTGTTTCTGTCATAAAATTTATTATGGTTACGTATTATAAAATTATAAAATTAAAAATTAAAAAATATAACAATCGCAAATGTTCGTACTACCTGTAGGACAATGTTTAATAATTATTAAGATTAGGCACTTAAAATGATCAGATTAATGCTTTCAAAATTTTAAAACTCCAAGTTCGTCCAACCAATAGACATGAAAGTTGTTATAGAAATTCCTTTGACTAATTTACTAACTGAAAAATTAGTTCTTTTCAATTGTAAGGGAGAAAGAAGTACAATCAGCTTTCAAAATATGAATTAGCATGTCTTCATTTCAAAGGAAGTATACCTTTTGCTATTTAGAAGGTAAAAAGAGTATATGAGTTGTCAAGCCCATTTGTCGAAAAGATACCATGATAAATTTTAAATTGTTGCCACTAACCAGTTTTAAAATATGAACATTTAAAAGTATTAAAATTAGAACATTCAAAACTAGTCAATGGTGTCAACTTCAAATTTTTCATAGTACCTTTTTAAGAGATGGGCTTAACAACTTATATGTTCTTTTTCCTTTCAGATAGCAGAAGGTATACTTCCCATGAAAGAAAGTATCGCTAATCCACATTCTGGAAGCTGGTTGTCCTTTGTGCTCTCTGGAAATAGAAAAGAAGTAAATTTTCAGTAAGTAAATTAGTCACAGAGATTCCATGACAACTTTCAGGTTTATCCATTGGACGGGCTTTAAGTTTTTAAATTTTGAAAGCTTTAATCTTTGATTATTTCAAAAGTCATCCAATGAATATATACAATTTCATAAACTTATTCTGTGTTAAAATTAACTTTTATTTTTCAGATTTTTATGTTTAAGCAATTCATTTATATTGTAACAGCTAATTATTCTATCATAATAATCGCACAATTTTTTCTTGTATACACAATATCATGGGGCTACATATATATTAAGATAGTAGATGATCAAAGATTTTAATTAAAAAAAATATGACCTAAAGAATAATATTCCCAGTAATAATATTACCTATACAATTACATTAATGGATTTGACTTATAACGAAAAGCTAACTTTGTATACTACATTTCAGATGTATTTGTGCACTTTCTTTACAATTAATCAGAAGATATAAATCTCAGCAATTTTATTATTTAACACCATAAACCCTTACAAACTACTAAATAATTTCAAATCTTTTTTTTTAATTAATTAAAATCCTGTAATATTTTAATTTAATTTATTGTTTGCATGCATTACCTTATGTTATATTTGATTAATTAACGTCTAACATTTTTTCCATCAGGAAAAGAATATATGTAGTTAATTTATCAGTAATGCATTATATATTACACATCTTATGTTATCTGCTCAGCCGATGAAACTCCTTTCACACATTAAAATTAATAATTATAGTGGTAAACAAGGCTACCACAGTAAATTCTGTTGATCATACGTTGCTTTTTCATCCTAAGTACGTCGAATCACCTGTAACAGAGAAGGAATAAATTATTTTAAAACAAAGAATTATGTTCTTTTATTTTAAAGTTAATTTAATTAAAGATACGTGAAGTATACGTATCTGATATAGTGAGATCCATTGACAGTATATTTATCCTTATCCATCTTTTTTGTTAATGAATTTTTGCACTTGAAACTTTTTGCAGGTTCTAGATTAAACACTATTGCACACGTGTAGTACCAGTTTTATCGGCTTTTAGTGCGTTTTAAATATTATAATTTATCTTAAACTTGGAGTACCCACGCGCAGGGTATTAGCTAGCAGAAATCATCAGTTGACCGATATTTCAAGTTAGACATAATTATAGCACCAAAGTGGGTTAGCACCAGTTGTCTCGAAAGTAAACCTCATAACCGCGCTAAAATTTGAATGTGTTATTTCAGATGAAATAAAGTGCTTAAAAATAAAAGGGAATATAATTATAATTATAAAAATTCGGTAATGTCTCGCTCATACACTATACTAAATAATTTTATTTTAGGTGATAGGATACTACTGAAAATGGCTGTAATAGCAGTAATAATATCAGTCTGAATAGTTTACGTTGAATAAAAGTATTATATATGTAATTTATTATTAGATACCTTTTAAAAGTAGTGAAATCTCCCCCCTCCTTCCACAAAAAACCTTTTCAAGGTAAATGACTGGCAAGTATAAGGTTGTTTCTTTAGGTCAAAATTAAAAATAAATTTCAAACTTTTAATAACAGAAAGTTAATTTCCGAACTCTCAATAACCCATATGTGGTCAAAACTGAAGGTGTTTTTCTATATATCTATTTTATTATGTAAGTTGAAATTTCATTTTCAACTCTCGATAACCTTTATATAGCCAAAATCCTAAGTATCTTACTCTGACGGTCATTTCATTATATAAATTAAAGATTTAGATTAGATGATTGAGGCTTTATTGTATACGGTTATTAATACTTCCCTTAATAAAGAGTGATAATAATAGTATTTATAAAACAGTGATTAAGAAGGTATTTGTAATTAGTTTAAAAAATAATTATGTTATATGTGTAAAGATCTTTGCGCTAAGGGTCTATTGGACAGACTACAATTTCCTTTTTGTCAATTCTCTATAATATACCCATTTTATAAATTTCAATCTGAAATTTATCAAAAGAGAGTTGTGATATCAATAAATAAATTGGCAAGTTTCTTTATAAAAAGCAATAGTTTTGAAAAAAATAAATGAGCGTTTAGGTGGGGGAAGGAATATCAATGTATATGTATATATATTAGGCTGCCAAGTTCCAGATCCATACTGGAAATTTTCAAATGCGGATATCCTTAGCGATGGAGAGACTCAGTAGGAGTACAACGGATTTAGAATTTTTGAAATCGGTTAATATTTGGTAGCTCCTATGTAATTTCTTTTTTTTAAATAGGATTTACTACAGGCAAACAATTACACGAATATAACTATGAAATTATGGTGATTTTCTGATATTTTTTTTCTCAAGCTTATCACCGTGTCGATAGCAATAGGCTCGAAAAAGTTTGGTGCAAAAATGTTAATAAATAAAGAAGTGAACAGGTGCATATTTTGACTAAAACCACCCAACTTTGGAGTCAATTTAAGGTACCTTCCACTGCTTCGATAACTTTGAAATTTTAACACAACGTTCTTCAATTCATACAAAAACGATTCCAGAAAGAATTTTGCGAAAAAAGTTTTAAGAAGACGGTTAAAACTCAAATGAAAGTTCTGGCTTTCGCTTAAAAAAGTAGGTGAAACGTCAAATTTTTTTCAGAAATAAGCTTTTAAGAGCCCTTGGTCCCTCCCGCAGAGGACAGAACACGTGGTGCTACACGTGCTGTCGTTCGCAGCTACAGCTCCGGGTACATTCCTTTTTATTTTTCTCGTAATATCAGTTGATACAAGAATATTTTGAAACCATTTGCGGTAAATAAATATTACAATAATTATTATAATTATACTTTATTATCAATAAATTAATTATTTAAAAAAATTTATGTTTAAAGAATAAGCCGAATATTAATGATTACATAAATTACAATGAATATAATTATTAAAGCTTTGTTGTTAACAAATTAATTGATAACAAAAATTTTTTACGCTTGAAGAATAAAGAAGTATTAATCACTACATGCATTGCAACAAATATAGTCATTGAAGGTAATCTGTTATTAACTAATTAATTGTTAACAAATTTTTTTAGAGAACAAAATTAAACTTTTATAATTAGAGATTTCACAAAAAATTTCGGGGCATTTTAAATGTTTCAGAAAAATTTACAAAACATGAAAAAACGCATTTTGTACAGTTTTCTGTTAATATTTCGAAAAGTATATCGATTAGGTAAAAAGTGTAAAGAGATAAATTGTAGACTATGAAATTTTGAAAAAAATAAGCTATCAAACAGTTTGATCGGTCAAGTGGAAGCGCGGAAAATCGAAAAAAACGAGGAAAATTTAGCATTAATTAAAAAAAAAACAAGTTACAATTACGCAAAAAGTATTCATCTTGTGGCACTGAGCTTTTGCATGCTTAAAGTACTTACAAAAATCTTTCTTGAACTCAAATTTCGACTGTAAAACTTAAAAAATGACGGACTTACGAATTTTCAAAAAAACGGTAAATTTTCCCGTTTTTCCTCATTTTCTCGGCTTCTAATTATCCGATCTATTTTCCGATAACTCATTTTCTTCATAATTTAATATTCTACAAGTTGTCTGTTGACGCTTTTCTGGTGACTCTGTTACTTTTTGAGTTACAAGCAAAAAACGGAAAATAGTGAATTTTTTTCATGTTTTTATTTGTAATAATTAAATGATAAAAATGTTCGAATTTATATTATTTTTCTTTCAATCTACATACAATTTACCAACGAACTGCGGTGGTCCCTGATAGAAAAAAGACGAAAAAACTATTGCTTGGCGTATATACAGTAAGGACTACGGAGAAACGAAACGTGAAGCTGTGAGAAGCGTAGGAAAATGCATCAGTGCGACTAGAGCGAAAGAGACAGATTTTCTCTTCCTCAATTTTCTCTTATTTTCCACTCTCTGCCCGACCTTTTTTTTGCACGGACTCTGAGAATCGAAACTTATTCAAGGGTTGGAAGCAGGCAGCGGGAGAATGTCCTGTAGCGAGAGGTCCCGAAAAGCCTGACCCTACCATAAATTTTACTAAGTATTTATGACTGAGATAATGATGCTTATTGTCCTGTTCCACTGCTCATTACTTCTTTTAGTCAGGTTGCTACACGATTTCGACACTAGGTCACGCATCTTTGCAAGCGCGTAGGGGCTATTAAATATTAACCGATTTCAAAAATTCAAAATCCGTTGTACTCCTACTGAGTCTCTCCATCGCTAAGGCTATCCGCATTTGAAAATTTCCAGTATGGATCTGGAACTTGGCAGCCTAATATATATTTTATAACGGTCGCATATATAATACGCACGTTATCGCCTCTCCGGGCGTATGCCGTATTACTTGTACCAATACATTTCTTGTTCTAGCGACCACCAGCGGACACTACTCTAGGAGAGAGACAGAGAGAGCGAGAGAGTGCCTATATTAGGCCGATATTTAGAGAGAGAGCACGCGTATTTCCGCCCGCGACGTTGCCGGTCCATCGATTACGCTTTGCCAAAATATGATAATGCCGTGTCAAGGACCGGAGCGTCCTCCGGTATCGCTCGCGTACAAATATTTAGTATTGCGCTAGCGTCCTAACCGATCCTTCACGCCGGTTCTTTACGGCACACTTTCCTGTCCCTTTCGGGCACCCACTTGCGACCTATCTCGTCCTATTCGACCGCCCTGAGTTCGTCCCCCTGCGTGAGACTTCACGTCGAGTCGGCCAGGACGACTGCAGCGTCCGAGAGCTATGAGACTGCGACCACCTCCCGGTACCGACGTGCGACCTTGTAATTACGAGCTCTCTATCACCCTCGGTATTCGGGCGATTGAGCCCCATCTCTCTCTCTCTCTCTCTCTCTCTCTCTCTCTCTCCCTCTCTCTCTCTCTCTCGCGCGTAGTGTGCGGTGTCGCACGACTGCTTGTAAGATCGAGCTCTGTGTACTCTTTTTAATAGAATATAGGAACAAAAAATCAGGAACAAGTTTTATCGTGTAGAAAACAATTTTTTTATGGAAAAACTTGCCGTCCCGTCCTATCATACATAACGATGGATATCATCTTCAAGTTACACATGGTTCACCAAAGTAATTCACAGTTAACGAAACATCGTTGCAAATTCTTAAGTATCCGATATTTCATTCATTATGTGTTCACTATCATTCTTATTAAATTATTTAAGAAATGAAACTTAATTTCGTGATAATTGAAATATATACAAATACTCAATTTTTGAGTATTTCTACATATGTTTGACAATAATTAGTTATTATTAACAAAAGATTACAGGAAAACATGTTATGAAATTAATTTCTATTTTTATGTTGGGAAATAAATGAAGCTGAAAAATATTTTTTCAGTTCATAAATTTAGTTTTAAATGTACACTTAATTAAGAAATAAAATTGCAACTACCATTTGAGGCAATTCTGACAATTTAACAGAAATATTTTGAATAGCAACGATTATAGGATAATAGGAAGATTAGTTGACTGCATTAAATAATTACAATATTGCTGATTACACTGACATTTAGTAATTTATCGATTATCCATATCGATTATCCATGATAGGATGGGACGGCAAGTTTTTCCATAAAAAAAATTGTGTTCTACACGATAGAAATTGTTCCTGATTTTTTAAACATGTGAGATAGATTTGTTGTATGGAAAAATATTCTTTTTTTTAATGAAGAGGATGATACCTAATAAGTTAATAACAGAATATTTAAATCTCATATTGAATTATAAATAATCGTCCTGAAAACATGTCATACATTTTGATGGAATAAGAATAACAACATATTTACTGTATCACTAACTAGAGTGTAGTGTACATCCGCTTGGTGCTTCCACAAGTGACAATAGAAAAAGGAAATAACAAAAATTAATTAATTTTATAATTCTGATTTTTCATGAAGCGAAACAATCTTGTTATATTACATTATGAATTCGGACAAACACATGATATTACCACCTATTATTAGCACCTTTATCATGTCATAAAATTATTTAAGATCATCATTTTTTATGAAAATGAAAACATGAATAAACTTATATTTTTGTATTATATGTATTATTTTATATAACATGTAATTGTGTTTGCTTAAATAAAAATAATAATTAACGCATTTACGAATATTACCTAGTAGTGTACTTTGCAGTCATATATATCGATATCCCTTATGTGGTGAAAATTCAGAGTGCTTATTCTAAAAGTCTATTTTCATTATGTAAATTAAAGTCAAACTTTCAATAATAATGTAAATATTATTCTAGCAGGTTTATTGTGTACGTTTATTACTTTTCCCTTAGTAAAGGTTGATAAGAAATGTGATTATAATGCAATGATTAAAAAGGTATTTCTAATTAGTTCAACAAATAATTATGTTAATATATGTGTCTTCTTTTACCTCGTAAATGAGTGAATCACAGACACTGAAAGAACATGATGCTTATACATGAAGCTGAATAACTTGAAATTTTTATATATCTATATCAATATGAATGCGTAAACATCTTTGCTTGAAGGATCTCTTGGACAGACTATCATTTCTTTAGTGTTTCTTCTCTATACCTTCGATTTTACATAAATTTCAATTTTAATATAGCAAAAGAAAGTTATGATATCAATAAAGAAATTGGCAAGTTTTTGTTATAAGAAGCAATTGAGTTGATATAAATAAATAATTGTTTAAATCCGAGAAGGATTATAAATATATATGTATTCATCATTATAAACACTCGACCAAATTGTGACATGTGAAAAGGTGGATAGCCTGTGAAAAGATACTGTCGGTAGAATTGTGGGAATAACTGCGATTGCCGCCACGTCCTGCGCATTCCAGCTGACGTTTAATGACTGATCACTCTTACGCCGTATTTAGTGTGGGAGGTTATGTCACCGTACTTTCGGTAAATAGAGCGTTCCGTGACCGGTCACAAACATGCGCAAAGCATAGCAAAATTCGATATTATTCAAAGTTCAATAGTATCCGAGTGTACATATAGGAATGATGTTCTTATATGACATTATCACATGAAAAATGTGCCCATAATATATTACAGGATTGTTTCACATTATGTAAACTTTTTCGATTATTTATGGAAGCAACGAGCGGATGTACAATCTACTCTACTTAGTAATTCAGTAAATTGCTATCCTTATTTCAAGAAAAATCTATGTCCAAGACGATCATTTGCAATTAAATATAAGATTTAATTCATACAAAAAATCGATCCCACATTTAAAAAAAACAGTAACAAATTCTAGCATGTAGAACGCAATTTTTTTATGGAAAAACTTGCCGTCCCGTCCTATAATAGATACCGATGGGTACCATCTTAAAATTGTGCACGGTTATCCAAAGTAATTTGTTGTTAACAAAACACTGTTAGAAAATCTCGTATCGGATTTTTCATTCCACATGTATTTACTACTATTCTTAACCAATTTTTGAAGAATTCAAACTTCATCTTGTAATCATTGTAAACACAATTTTTGGTTATTTGTATTTGTATGTGTGTTTCACAAAAGTATATTATTATTATCGAATGGTTACAAGATGTTCAATAAAAATAATTATTATTATGTATTACAACAATGTTATAAAATAAATTTCTATGATTAAAGTTCGGAAATCAATCAAGCTAAAAAATATTAAATTAACATTTATATTTATATTTTAGTTTTATATCCATACTTAATAAAAAAAATAGAACTACAATATTTATTTGAGGCTATCGTTTTCACAGTTTAACATAATATTATATTATTGTTAAGTACTCGCGCACGTGAGCTTATACCACGTGAGAAATATCGGGGGAGCGCGCGACACGATAAACGCTTAAAGCCTTTAACCGCGATTCGAGTTTTCGCGCGATCGGGATACAGCGAGACTTTCACTTCAAAAAGAGCCACGAATTAATTTAAGTCATGCAAGCTAATTATGTTTTGTAAATTTACTCAAATTCTTACCTTTGGGTTCGATGAGCTGGGCTGCTTGGCTGAATAATAAGCAGGACTGTGCCAAATTGAAGCTTCAGTGCAAAAGATTGTTTGGATGCAAATTGTTATCTGTGTGTAAATGCTCTCGTACTAATGTGATCAAGAAAAGCGTTGCGCAGCACACGGGAAAATAATAATGGAGTAAATGGCTGAATATTCTATACTTTATTTTCAATACTAAATGAACAAGCCACGCAGGCGTCTATGACAATGCTTAAGAAAACTAGAAGGATTCTAAACAGAAAAACTACGTGCACTCGGCTCGGCGGCTCAAGATGCTCTGCCGGAGGGCGTGCAATTATGCAGGGGAGAGAGAGCGCGTCACTTTCTCTCCCACTAATTGTTCTTACCTCTCCCCCATCCCTCTCTTCGCTTCATTAGCTACTTCGCTCTCACTTGCACTCTCGAACTTACGGTGAAGTCCGCCAGCGCATGGGAGGGCGAAGCGCTTGGTCAGCGTTTCGAGGGCTGGAGGAGAGGTACCGCTATCGCTCGTCTTTGTGCGACTTGGCGACGGCTGGGCGCATACTTTTGCACCTCTCTAATAACTTATGCGTTATGCGACGTTGCCAATTTGTACTTTGGCATCGGCACATAACATCCTCCCCCCCTTGGAAGGTTTGCCGTCCCGGCAAACGATGGTATCGAATGCGGGTTGGGTAGGGGTGGGTTTATTGACGAAATCCCAGAGTATGGGAGTGTGATTCAGCCTTTTGATTGTTTTTTATGCCCTTTGGGTTAGTGAAAGTGAAATCTTATCTTAATTTTATTGTTAGTACTTAAAACTAGGGGACGCTTGGGTCAATGAAATAAATGATTATGTTGATTACGGCTATGTTTATGGTAATGTATTTTTGAATGTGTAGTGTTTTTTACAAGGTGTAAAAAAAAATTTTTAGTGTTGCATTTCTTGTTTATATTGCATTTTACACTCTTCTAAGTGCAGCCTCCAATGCGTTACCGCGATGGATTTTCCACACAGTGTATGAATCCGCCTGTCTGCTCTGGCTTGATGGACGGCTAGAAATTTTCTGTCGCATTTTTGTAATGCATTCTCCGTGTCCTCTTCTCTGCAAAAGTTGATAAACCCCATGTGCGTGTGTGTTTTTGCATCGCACTTTTCAAGCGGTATGAGGGTGTAGCGAGTAGAAGTTATTTCCCCCAATTGTGCAAAATGTTGTGTTGCTTCCTTGCACAACATACCTCTTGGCACTTTTATGCATATTGCTAATTTGTTAATAGGGCGGTTCTCTTGATTAGTATTGGTCCTTCCATACTGTGGTTGGTACCTTTCCGGGCATAGTTCCAGTGCGGCTTTTGCAGAGTTTTCGTGTGCAAAGTGGATGAAGGCAATGTATTGGTGCATTTCTTCGTCTATTATGTTTTTTAATGGCACTATGTCAAATTTGATGATTTTGCCATAAGTTGCAAAATAATTATGCACGTCGTCATGTTGCTCGTCTGTGTATTTTATTTTGATTTTTCTGAAATCTGTGTCCCCGTCGATGCCTTCTTCTGTGAGGTCATCCTCATTTATGGTTCTTGTGCATAGAGCTAATTGTTCAATAGCTGTGATGTCTTGCTCTGTTAATTCATGCTCGTATGTGGCTTTGCATACCTTTATTGAGGAATATTTGCATGCGAAATGCTGGATGTATGCATTTGGATCAATTTCTTGCAGTAGTTCTGCAGCTTTTTGCAAATTTCCAGTATGCAAAATTTTAATAGTGTTTGCATCCCGGTTGTCAAACTGTTTGATGTGCAAATCGTGATATTCTACTTGCAGGTTTACTGGAGGTCTTGCTGCAGCAGCCCCTTCATCACTGATAGTGTCCTCTGTATTTTCTGCTTCTTGTGCAGTTGCTTCTGCATTTTCTGGTGCTTGTGCAGCTGCTTCTGCATTTTCTGGTGCTCTTCCCGAGATAATTATTGGGTTCCACTGTGCTATGGATTCCGCGTTATCCAAAACGATCAGCTTCACCGATACATCCTTTGCGTAAGTAACGTCGATTTTTGCAACGTTTTTGTTTTGCAGAACATGCAAGGTGACGTCGTGCACTTCTTCTACATCACCAAATGTTTTGATGTACGCGAGTAGTGGGGTTACCGCCGTTTGTGGTTCGTAGGTAACCCTAATTTTCCTTGCATTTCTTGACTGTGTTTGAACGTGCAGGACTTTTACTCCTCCGCGATCCATCTGTAACAGAATAAAAAGAAATATGTTTGTGTTAAAATGGGGTCATGTGTGCTTTCTTAATTATAAACGAAATTTTTCGCTTCATGCATAGCGGGTTAGTTAAGCTATTGGTTTGCATGGTTAGTTTTTTTAAACAGTGTTGTGTAAATGTGTATGTATGTGTTTATGATATGTGTGTGTATGTGATACGTTGGTGACGTATTGTGATTATTCATTATCGGCATTTTCTTTCAACAAGTCGGCTGCATGTTGTACGATCCATTCCTCTTTTGGTTCTACTGATATATCGTTGTTGTCTAATTTTTCCTTGGCTTCTTTTTCCTCTAACTCTTTATCCCAATTTTCTTGTTCGGTCTCGACTGGTGTTATGTCTAGTTTTTTCCAATTATTTTTCATTTCTTTATTTCCCCAACTATCGTTGTCTGATTCTTTTTCTTGATCGTTGTCGGATGTTTCATTGTCTCCTGGTGTGCAATTTTCATTTCGGTTTTGCCATTGATGTTTAGCATACTTGAATTTTTTGCATACTTTTTTTATTATTTTGTCTACGTTTTCTTTGTCGTGGAAAATGGTCTCTATTATGTATTTGTCTGGGACTTTCATGTCTCCTTCCCAGGACAGATGGTGGTAAACCATGCATGTCGTCATTTGTAGGTAATCGAGTAGTTCGTCTCTTGTTTCTTCGTCATTTACGGAGAAGTAGATTTTCTTTGCTGCATGGATGGTAGCCATGATATTGTCGTTGTCTGGTTCTTCATCTGAACTGTTTGAATTGTCGCTTTCCGCCTCTTTAGGTTTTTGCTTGGTGAGCTTATTTTTCCTTCCCACGGTGTATAGTGGTTGTCTATACTGCCATGGTACGTAGCGCATGGGCGTGGTATGAAATCTCATGAATGATGGTATGTCATTCTTGATATGAATATTGATGTCCTCAATTTTATAAGAGCCATGAGCTATTGATATCCCAAGTGGTTCTCTTGGGTAATCTTTTTCTTGGTAACGAATTGGAATGTCAATGTTTAGACTAATGGTGTCCATTTTAGCTATTCTGCAACACAAATGTGTGTGTGTGCTTAATTTATTATTAGTGAGTGTACCTTTGTTTGTTAGTTACAACAGTGGTGTGTTTGGGGTGCGTACAGTTATAAATAATGTGTGTTTATTTACTGTATGAAATGGGGTGTGTTTAAATATTCAATAAGTCCATGTTTAAGTAATTTGTCTCGTCTAGTAATGCATTTTCTTGTTCGGTCGACATGTCTTCAGTTGTGTCTTCTGCTTTGTCTTCGCCGTTGTTTACATTTGGTGTCTGGTCCTCATTTGGAGATGTTATGCCTTCCTGTTGTCTTGCAATTGGTATTCTTGATTTTTGTAATTTTTCTGTCCATAGAGTTTGTTTGATGCAGGTTTTCTCGTGTAGGTGGTAAATATCTATATCGATGTGTTGGTTGCATTTTTCGTGTTTCTTTGTATATTTTTCTTTGTTTGATTTTGATGGTTTTCTTGGTACTGAATATACGGCGTTGTAGATGGCGTCGCAATCTGTTTTTGCTTTTTCTGCATCTTGTTCGTCGAAGTACTGTACATATCCATATGCAAGTTTTCCTTTTTTGTCTTTTATGGTTTGATAATAAACTAATGGTCCATATTTTGCGAAAGCTCTGAAGAATAGTTCGTCCTTAACTGTGTCGGAGTATTCCCAGGGTAACGTACAGAATAGTCTATGATTGTCCGTTGGAGCGGGTTGTTTGTTTACAACATGTACTTCTGATTTTACTGGGCATGATTTTTTGATTTGTGTGTTCATTGTTTCCTCATCCATTGGTGTGTTTCGCCTTTTTGCTGCATGCGGGCTTGTAGCTTTTTTGAATCTATTTTGTTTTATTAAGGTTGCTCTTCTTTCATATGCTTTGGTTGCATCTCTTTCGGTGTTGAAGATCATGGTGATTTTCTTCGTTCCTGCTTCGAACTTGTGCTGTTCGTAGTGAATCGTGACTGGCGTTGCAATGTATTCGAATTCTCTTAGTATGGTATACATTGGTATGTCATTGTCGCAGAAAATGGTAATCGATTTCCGTTGCTTAGCTGCCATGTTGTTATTTTTCTAAAAACGAAAATCGTTGTTTTAGTTGACTTCCGCTTGCTGTAGTGGTAGATCTAAAGTCATCTGTGGTGTATGTACGTCTCGTCGTGTGTTATATTTGGCTTTCGCGCCTTCTCCTATTGTTATATTTTGTAGTTCTGTAATGTCGATATTTTTTGTGTTCGGTTTGTGTATTTTGTGTGTTTGCTTTTTGGTGCGCAGAGTCAATTTTTTAAATATTTTTGTCTTTACTATTATATAAATTATTATAATGAAAATTATTATTTGTGTAGTTATTCCTCCATAAACTAGGGTATTAGTTTTGAAGTCTTTGCGTTTGTGGTCGCTTATTTGATTTAATTCTTTTAAGATTTCAGTTAGGGGTCTTTCTTTTTTGTGATCTATTGACAGGTCATTATTATTGATTTTAAATATGTGGGTGTTTAATGTTTCGATGTTGTGTGATAAAAGTGGGTAATTTTCTGTTAATTTCAGGCTTATATTTGGTGAATATATGTACGTGAAATTTGTTTGTTTTGTGCTTTCACCTGCTAGAACTGTTGTTGCAGTTTTAGCTATGCATTGAGGTGATATTCTTAATATTCCTGCTTCTTTAATTGTTATTTTGTATTCAGGGTATTCTTTACAAATGAGGGTCATTGGTGTCTCAAAAGTTGTGGAGTATAGCCAAGATTTGTCTTGCTCCAAGTAGTTCCATTGTATTTGGGTCAAAGGGTTGATTCTAATGTCGCAATATTTGATGGTGTCAATTTTTGGGTCTAATAATAATGTGATTTCACAATCTGTTGATTCGGGAGTATTGTGTTGCGGACCAAGGATTGGGCAGATTTGTGCATAATGGGTGGTTAAACATTTGTTTAATTTGTTTTCATTGAATTTTATGTATTTCGTTTGATCTATTGTTGTAGCGATATGAGTATGCGATGGCTTTATGTGAGCCATTCCCAAACTAATGTTATGATGCCATTGTGGTATCGCAATGGGGTGCATTTTGTATAATTGATATTCTGTGTGGTCTACTAATGGTAAGTGTAGGATTATTATTGTTTTTCCATTTTGATGTAGTGCATCAATTTTGGAAATTTTAATTATTTCTTCTGTTCTCATGTGTTCAGAAGGTATTGGTAAATTCATGTCCTTACTCACTCTCTTGATATCTGCGTTTATTTCTTGCAGGATATTGTTCGAGAGTATTTCTGGGTGAATCTTACCATTCTTTATCTCCCTTAATATGTTAAGTAATTTTTCATGACTTTTGGTAATGTGGTCAATAGTCATGTCTAATCTTTTGACATAGAGTATTATCTCTACTAGGTATTTCATTTGTTCACTTTCTTTTAGTACATTTGTTATCACTTTAGTGAGCGATTTTTCGAAACTTTCTAGGATGGTTTGGTGATTTTTTGTTATTTTGTATAATTCTTCAAATTTTGTTGCTATTATGTGTGTATTCTGGTCTACTAAATGGATTACTTGTTTTTGATCTTGGAACAACTGGTCAATGTTCTGGTTGACATTGTGAATGTCATCTTCTGTAGCAAGACCAAACAGTGATTTGCTTATGGATCCTATAAATCCTAGGGGTACCATTCTTTTCATCCTTATGCTCGAGGGGTATTTCGAGTTAGGATATTCTACTTGACCTAAGGTGGTGATGGTGTTGTTAATTGTTTTCCTTAATTCCGCCAGATTTTGTTGTTTGATTTCTAGCAGGTCAGTGCCTAGAGCATTTTTGCACTTATGTTCTTCTATGACTGTAATGCATTTGTTGTATACTTCAACGTGAGATTGTGATAGGTTATGCATATCTAAGAATTGGTCAACGTCAATGACTATGTTGACTTTCCAGTTCGTTCTGATTATTTTTACTGTATTTGTTTTTTCATAGTAAATGCCAGGGTTTGGCGATAATGATTCCATTGAATGTAATTTTTCTGCAATTAAACCTGGTAGGCTGATGATGATGAAGATGAATTGAATTGAGCGGTGATTCATCTGTAACACAAGACAAAGTTAATCAGAATTGTTTTCTGATTCTGACTCATCGGTTTTTGTGTATACATCTTTGAGTTTGTCAATGTGTTTTCTGATTCTCTTGCCATTGGGGTATTCTAAAATGACATTCTTTCTGCCAACAAATTCGACAATTTTTAGTGGTTTGTTTCGGTAGGCATCAAATTTACTTGTTCTTGGCTCATTGATTAAGCGTGCATATCCGCCTATTTTGCCTTTAAACTTTCTTATTTTCTTGTCGTATCTTTCTTTCGACTTTATTTTGTTTTTTATTTGTCTTTCGCCTGCTAATACTTTCATTTCATCTAGACGAAGTATTAGGTCTCTGATGTAAACATTGTATGTGCGAAGTTTTTCATCAGATGGTATTTTGATTGGAAAACGTGCAGTTTTTCCGTATACTAATTCAAACGGTGTGAAGTTTGTTGCCGCATGAATACTTGTATTATACGTGAAGGTGGCAAATGGTGCTAATTTGTCCCAATCATCGTATTTCTCTGAGTATATTCTTATGAATTCTACTAGTGGTGCATGGCTTCTTTCTAATGAACCATTTGTTTGTGGTCGGTAACCTGATGTTGTTAATCTATTTATTTTAAAAATTTGCAACATTGTTTCTACTATACTTGATAGAAAACTTGTTCCTCTGTCTGAGAGTATTGCTCTTGGTGCTCCAAATTGACAAATTAAATGTTTGACCAGTGCATCTGCAATGGTGGTTGCATTCAAATTTTTAATTGGTATAGCAATTAAATACTTTGTTAGGTTGCATTGCATTGTTAGTAAATGGCAATTACCTGATGGCGTTTGTCTTAATTTGCCTACTGTGTCAATTGAGACTTTGTCAAAAGCTTCTATTGGTGTGTCAGTGATAATCATTGGCTCTCTTGTTTTGAATCGTTCAATTTTCTTTTCTTGGCAACTTTCGCATTTTCTTATGTAATTTTGAATGTCATTGCGCATTCCTGGCCAATAATATCGTTCTCTGATTTTGCGATATGTTTGGTTTATGCCTTTGTGACCACCGGTTAGGCTGTCATGTAAATTTGCTATAATTTGTTTCCTTTCTTTTTCCAATGGTAGTTCTACTTTTCCATAGCAGATTGTTACCTTTATTGGAGAATTGTTAAAGGTTTTTGCTAGAAGCTCGGTGATTAGACCGGGTTCTAATTCGTCTGTTAAATCGCCTCTACGCGATATTCTGAAACTTTTTGCTTCATTTTTTATTAATACTGTTTTCAAATTTTGCAAAGAATTCTCTAATTCTGCAATTCTTATTTTGTTGTAATACTTGTCTTTAATTATGACAGAATAAATTTTGTGTTTTTTGAATGCTGTAACAAAGATTTGACCGATGCGTGGTTTTTTGTTTTTGATATTCGTTAACTCTATTGCTCCTATGTCAGTGAGTAGTTTGACTATTGAAGTTGTGGCCTCACAATCCTGTGAAAGAAAATGTACTAAATTGTCTCTTTTGTATGTTAGACATTCTCTTATGGTTACTATTTGTTCTCTTTCTGGTAATAATCTTCGATCTGTGTCTGAATCCTTGTCAATTGTCGAATTGATGGATTTTTTCACTGAACCGTATCTTTTATTTATTGGTTCTAATATCTGTGGGATTGTCACTAGCCATGGAACCGTTGTTTCTGGTGGTTGTGAATATCGTATTTCATAAGTTTTGTCGTCAAATTTTTCGTCTATGACGCTTATATTTGTTGTTTTCAGCTTAACTCTTTTATTTGGATGTGGCGTGCTTTTGGCATTTGGAGATTTATTTGTTATTCTTGTAGTATCTGAAATTCTTCCTTTTGTTGGATATATTATTCCGTCTATTGATGTTTCATCTTCTTCTGGTTGGGAATCTCGTGCTTGTTCGTATCTTTTTACCAATTCTTTTTGAGATTTTTCTATTAGTTTTTGGAGTCCTTCTTCCATTACTTCATCCATGTGTTTGGTGCCGTAATGTGCATTCAATTCGTCCATGCAGAATCTCATTTCTTCTGTTTGTTCTTCTCCATCAGAGAAGTGAGTTACAGCAATATCATATTCTTTGTTGATCTCTGTATGTTGTGGGTGTAATTCTTCAAATCTTGCCATGCTTTCTTCTAATTTTCTGCTAGCTTCTTCGACTTCTTTTCGTGACAATGTTGTGACATTCGATGCATTAGTTATTGATTCGTCATCAGATGAGTTGTCTGTGCCTGTATCGCTTTTAGCTGTTATTGCTATTTCCATATTACTTATTGTTTTGTCGTTGCTGTCATTGGATGATATTTCGTCGTTATCGTTATCTGTTTGTTTATGTATCTCTGATTCATCTATTCTCAATGCACTTCGTCTTGGATCTTCTAGTGGTGGGTTATCACTGGAGCTACCATCTACTGCTGTTGAAGATAACCATGAAGTATTTGATATGTTCGTTTTTGTGGAGGTGTTGGTGTCTGTATCACTATTATTGGTGTCATCGCTATGTGCTTTTGACGTTGAAGCTTCTTGGCTGTTGCTTGATGATTTTTGTCGTTTTGACTTTGGGTATGCTCCTTGTTTGATGTATTGTTTTATTTTGCTTTCAACTTGAGGTGTTTTTGCTCTTGTTCTTTGGGCAATGACACTATGATCCAATTGTGGAGCTTTTTTACTTGTTTTTGCTCCTATTGGTCTTCCTCTACCTTTGGGTGCCTCTGCGTTCCCCAAGGTTTGTGCTCTTTGTCTTGGAGTCGGGTTTTTCTCTTTTGATGTGCTTGGTTTTTGTTCATCTATTATCATTACTTTTAATTTTGAGAGGTTTTTGTTTATCTCTTCCTCTGTGAGTGTTGGTGGGTTGCGAGACAATGCGTCTGCATTTTTGTTCAATTTTCCAGGTTTGTACTTGAACGTGTATTCATAGCCTGTAAAACGGAACATCCATCTCATCAGTCTTTGGCCTGGGTCTTTTCTACTATGCATCCAATTTAGTGGTTCGTGATCGCACACTAATGTGAATTTTCTGCATAGCAAATATGGCCGGAATTGGTGTAGAGCATAGAGTACTGCTAGACACTCTTTTTCCGTTGTACTATAGTTTCTTTCAGCTTTACTGAGTAGCCTCGATAGGAATTGAACGGGGTGTTCAAAACCATCGGTTTCTTGACTTAAAACCGCGGCAATTGCGTAATCTGACGCATCTGTTGTCAATATGAATTCTTTGTCAAAATCTGGGAATTGCAAAATTGGTTCACTCATGAGACATTGTTTTAATTCATTGAATACGTCTTCACACTCTTGTGTCCATTCGAATTTCTTGTTATTTTGCAGTAATGCTGTTAATGGTCTTGCTTTATCCGAAAATTTTGGTATGTATTTTCGATAATATCCAAACATTCCTAAGACTTCTTGAATGTTTGTCCTGCATTTTGGACGTGGTAATTTTGCTATTGCTTCGACC
>JACCIB010001522.1:0-30388 GCA_018906965.1 Philotrypesis tridentata | reverse complement strand
TTCAATGAGCTTCCACTTCACCGAAAAACAATAAAAATACGGGTAAATAAATCAATGCGCAGTTTGCAATTAAACATGTCTGAGAAAGCCCAATTTTTGTACTATTAAAGAAAAAGCAATGCTTTGTGAGGTCTTGTAGAGAATACGAGTGTAAGGAAAAACCAATGTGTATTGAAAAAGTAATGCGTAGTAAGATAAGTAATTAAACATCTGGAATCCCCCTCGCTTAGCGTGACCCAGCCCCGACCACGTGGAGGTAGAGGGGGATCCGGGGCCTTTTTTGTGATTTTTTTGTTTTTTTTTGTTTTTTAATTTTTTTTTGTATTTTTTGATTTTTTAAATTTTTTTTGTATTTTTTTGCATTTTTCGAAAATTTTTTTGTATTTTTGGTTATTTTTTAAATGATTTTGTATTTTTTGGATTTTTTTTAATCGTTCTTTTGTATTGTTTGTATTTTTTTAAATTTATTTCAATTATTTGATCTTCTTTAGATTGTTTTGTATTTTTTTATAGTTTCTTGATTCTTTTTGGATGTTTTTTTTAGATTTGCTTTTGCCGCATCCTCAGTAACGGTGAGTGTTAGAACTTTTTTGTCTCAGTTTCGTAGCTGCTCTATAGCCATATTTTTTGTAAAACATGCATAATTTTAGCATTTTTAGGGCTTAATAACAGACCTTAAAGTGACGAATTTTTTTTACCAGCGGGCATATATATATATGTTGGGGTTTTTGTCCTTGTGTGCCGCAGAAGTAAATAAATAAAACAGAGAATTATTTACTTAGTATACTTATTTATTATCAATAAATGATCGAGCTTTGTATCTGAATTTTTAATTAATGTAGGAGCTTGCTCTCTGTCGAAAGTCCGTCGGACAACTGCCGAACGGTCTCGCCGCTCCTCGACGCTCAGTCCTTAGGAGTGGGGGGGCTCATAGAGCTCTGTGCAGGCTGAAGCTGCTCGCTTACAGATCCTGATACTCCCTCCCGAGCACTTCCAGCAGATCCAGCTAACATGTATCTCCTGTAAAGATGAATATATCAATTATTAAAATCAGTATTAAGAATTAAGTTAGTCAGCTTTAAATGTAAATCGAACGGTAAAGCTTTGGTAAATAGATCGGCTATTTGATCTTTCGAAGCGATCCAGCTAACTTTGATCAGATTTCTTGTTTCACATTCTCGAACATAATGTTCTCGAACTTCGGACATATGTTTTAGTTTATTAGTGGCATTTACCTGAGAACTAGCTATCGCTGCTCTATTATCGCACCAGAGTGTCATAGGCAAGAAATTACAGTCTATAATCAAGCTGAGGGAATTTGTTAAAGCGACCATGCTTTGACATGCTTCGCTCATAGCCACATATTCGGCTTGACATGTTGACAAAGCAACATAGTTTTGTTTGTGCGTTTTCCAAGCTACTGTATCTCCAAACAACTTGACGACAAATCCACTGGTCGTCAGTGAGTTTTTACAGTCAGCAAAACTCGCATCAGAAAACCCTTGTATGTCATCAAGCTTACCTGTAAACTTTAAACCTCTACTCTTGGTGTGTTTTAAATATCTACAGACTCTTTAAATCATTAACCATTCCAGCTTAGTTGGTTTGATCTGATGTCTGCTCAGAACATTTACAGCGTAAGCTATATCAGGGCGTACAGTATTTGCTAGATACAATAGTGAACCCACAATTTCCCTGTATCTGGTATTACCAGATTTTTCCTCGAGCTGATTATCGTCTTCCTCTCTTTCTCTTCTCTGACGATTTATTACTTGTGCTGTGACCATAGGTGTTCTTTGTGGGTGTGCTTCACTGTATCCAAACCTTTTTAACATTTTGTCGATATACTTTTCCAGCGTTAGATTCATGACATGATTTTCTCTGTCTCGATTTATCTCAATACCCAAGAAACTCTTAGGTTCTCCGAGATCGGACATTTCAAACTCCAGCTTAAACATTTTCGACATTTCTTCCAGCTTACTTTTGTCATTACTGGCTATAAGTATGTCATCGACATAAACTAATAATATTAGTTGATTCTTTCCTTGTCGCCAAGTGAACAGACATGGCTCAGAATTATGTGCCTGTAGTCCCAGCTTGACTGCTGTTTCAGTGAATTTTTCATACCATTTCTTCGGACTGATTTTTAATCCATACAGAGCTCGTTGAATTTTGCAGACTTTCTTATTTCTGATTTCTGCTGAGCAGTCAACTCCCTCAGGAATTTCCATATAGACTTCACAATCTATTTTTCCATTCAGAAAAGCAGTTTTAACATCCAGCTGTCGGATTTCAAAATCGAACTTGTTGACTAGAACTAACACTGATCTTATGAGTGCAAGTCCAGAAACAGGGGCATATGTTTCAGCCAGGTTGTATTTATTTCGATCTTTGAAACCTCTTATAACTAATCGAGCTTTGTATTTGGTTTCATTGTTTAATCCAACTTTTGTTTTTAGCACCCACCTTGAGTCAATGATGTTTGGTTTTTCTCCTCCTTTTATTAGAGGTTTATCAACAATTTCCCAAACTTCATTTTTCTTCATGGATTCCAACTCACTTTTTATGGCTTTTTGCCATTCGAACTTATTTTCAGAGCTCATAGCTTCTTTGTATGAAATTGGATCACCTTGTGTTCTAGCGATTAGAACACTTACTTCATTATATTCCAACTGTGTGAGTTCGGATTCGACCATGTTTGACTTTGGTGTAGGCTCGATTTCAATCTGTTTTCTCGGACGTCCTCGTTTCCGTTTCTCTCCCTCCGTTTCAGAGATCGGAACAGTTTTGTCTTCATCAAGCTTATTTAATCCTGTTTCATTGGTTACTGCCTCCAGTGTGTTATTCCAGTCCTTGATACTGTTTTTGTTGTATTTGTCACCAAAGTCAATTTTTTCATTAAATCGAGCATCTCTACTTTCGTAGTATTTGCCTTCTTCCGGCTTCAAAAACAAGTATCCAGTCGGTTTATATCCAATCAAAACTACTCTTCTTCCCAGCTGATCGAACTTAGGCCCTGTTTTTCTTTGAACCTTAATATATGCAATACTTCCAAAGCGTTTTAATTGATTTAAATTGAGTTTCAATTTAGGTTCGAACTTTTGCAGAGGAGGTACCATATCATTCGAGCTGTGAGGTGTCCTATTATAGAAGTACACGGCCGCATTCAGAGCTAAATCCCACATATTCTCAGGCAGTCGAGTATCGTATATAAGAGATCTCGTTTTCTTTTGGATAGTTTGGTTGAACCTTTCGGCAACACCGTTATGTTCTGGTGTATCAGGGCTGGCTAGTTGCAACTCAGCACCAAATTTATCCAAAACTTCCAGCGTATATCCACCTGTAAATTCTGTTCCTTGATCGCATCTAAGGTAACAGAATTTGGAGTCTTTACCTAGTAAGTTCCTCGAGCTTTTTATAAACGACTCCAAACAATTTCCAGTTTCGGACTTATGTTTCATGGGATATGCCATTGCCAAACGAGAATAATCATCTATAAATACAGATATAAATTTGTATTTTTTGGGATGCGATGTAGGACTAATAGGACCCATTGTATCTGCATGAACAATTTGGAGTGGTTCACTCGCTCTTTGTCTAGTCGAGCTAAAGGGTAATTTGTTGAATTTTGAAACAATGCAGGCTTCACAATCCAGTACAGAGTTATCGAATTTAATGTCTTGAATACCTTTAATATCAGGAAATTTTCTTTGAAATTCTTTTAAATATTTTAATGATGCATGTCCAAGTCTGACATGCCATAACATAGCTTTATTGGTATTCAATTCATCAATTCTACTACCCGCACCGAACTCGTATTTTATGTTTTCAATATCATCAGACTTATTTACATTGCAAATTTTTCTATCTCTCAACGTATTTTCAAAGTTTGAGTAACCAGAGCTCGGCTCATTGTTATCAAATTCTAAACCTGATGAATCAAAATCGGTCTGCATTGGTTCATGAAGTGTTTGATTAACAGTTTGATCAGTATTACTATTTTCCAGCTGAGAAGTTTCAACTTTATCAACAATTTCCTTTTCGAGCTTAGACTGATCGTGATTTTCCGTATTATCAACATTCATTTTCTCTTCGAGCTTATTTTGAATCCCTGCAATAGTTTTATACGGATATTCTTTGCGTCTTGTTGAAATATAAGCGATTATTTTACTTGTACGTGATTTTAAAGGAATTTCCGTTTCATTGATTTTATCCATTTCCAATTCTATTACCCAAAACGGTTTTTCATAAATTCCAGAAACAAAAACAGTGTTTGATTTTGGGTCAAAGATATCAATTCGCTTATTGTCAAGATAAATACTCAAGCCTTTATCAACAAATTTTCTTAGTGATAACAGATTTTCTGACAATGATTTTGCATAAATTACATTATTCAAGCATAAAACGTCATTACTACTCATGTGACCAGAAACACAACCAACTCCCTCCGATTTCATAATTGCAGCATCATTGCCATTTGCGCATTTTATATCAAGCTGTTTTGAATTATCAAACGTTCTAAAAATCAATTTTGAATTGGTCATGTGTTCTGTAGCACCAGAATCTGCAAGAAACCTGATCAATTGATTTTCGCTAGATTCTACAACGTCGGACATGTTCGCATAGAGAGCTTCACACTTACCAGAGTTTGCCTTATTCTTTTCATTAGGCTTGTTTTGACCTTTCTTTCCACGCGAATTTCCGCGATTTGGGCCTTTATCGGACTTAAATCTCTTAGCATTGTTGCTTTTTGGTGCATCCGCATTACGTTTACCGCCACGACGATAAGTTCCACGTTTACCACCCCGGAAAGAAAATGAATTTTCATACCTTCTTTGATTCTCATTTTCTTGAAGAATTTTTTCCAGCTGTTCTCCCTTATAGGGGCAATCGGCTCGAATATGTCCATCATATCGCTTACAATTGAAGCACATCTTTCCAGGCCTTTTGCATTCCTCGCTTCGATGCCCTTTATTACCGCAGTTGAAGCAGTGTGGCTTTATGTTTTGCGCGTGGTACGTTTTTATTCCAGCTGATTCGAGCTTTTGGCCATGGTTTGTTCCTCCAGTTGATGTTTCTCGAGCTGTTTCCTGCTGTATAATATAGTCCTTTAGTTGACTTACTGACAACAGTTTGCCTGTTGCATTTTTATTTAGAAACTCTGTTTCTCTGACTTGTGGCAGATTCGAAACGACAGCTTCAAAAAATGCATCACGAATTTCTACATCGGACAAAGGTGGAGTATCGGGCAATTTATTATATAATCGAACTATATTATCGAACTTATCCCAAAATGCGGAAGCCTTTTCTTTATTCGGTCTGTATTTAATGTTATGGAGCTGTTTTCTCAAACTTGCAGTAGATAAATTGATTTCATTTATTTTAATTCTTTTAATTTCATTTAATAAATCCTTGGGATCTTTTATATTAGAAACTTTATCATAATATGTCATATCTATTCTATTAATAATAAGATCTCTAACTCTGACTTTATCCTTTTTAAGTTTTGATTCATCGACATTACGAGACATAGCATTCGAATCAATTACATACAATAGATCTGCAACTGTCAGTTCAGATTTAAGAAAATCTAAAAATGAATCTATATTCGAGCTTGTAGTAAGTTTATAGTCTCTACGGAGAGAAGTTTGAGAATTTGTTAATTCAATTTTTATTTTATTAGTGACACTTCCGGTGTCTCTTTGCAATCCAGCTTTTTCTATTTCAGCTCGTATCAATTCGGACAGATGTTCATTACTTACAGGTTTTTCCGTCTTTTCAACCGATAACTCCTTGTTTAATCGAGCTGGTGAGTCCTTAGATTGAGTGGGTCCATCCTTCTCAAATCCAGCTGGTTTATCAATTTTAAATTGATTATTTTCCCATTCCTCATCTTCAACCCATCGTCTAACATGGCCATCAATCGACTCTACTTTCTCAGTCACGTAACGTCTGCAATTTGCAAACTCTTCGACCACATCATGATACACTTTATTGCATTCATGATCTATTTTGTCGTCGAATTTACTAATTGCAGCTTCTGCCACTGCCAGACGTTCTATTAACTCTGAAAATGAATTTGGTTTGTAAGAGCTTACAATTGGTGACAGTTCAATCCTTTTAGGATTTAAGTGACACTTAACTCCAGAATAACTAGAGTTCATGAAATCAGAATTTTTAAGAGATTCTGATTCATTAACTTTTCCAGCATGCAAATCAATTTTTGATTCAAACTCGGACTTAAAAAATTTCCCCTTTTGACAGCTTTTATTCAGTCCCAAATTTAAATTTACCACTTGTTGTGATTTTACGATTGGAGTAGGTTTACCTTTTAACCGAGACTCAAACTTAGCCTCCAATTCTTTTAGTGCGGATGCACCAGGCTCTGTATTTCCAGCTTTCTCGGACTTATTAAACTCGGACTTTTCGGCCACATCGCTGTCAATTTCTTCCAATTCGTCGAACTTAAAGGGTTGAGGCGTTTCCTGTCGACCAGAAACGGACTCGGCCTCCATGGCTTCATCTTCTACTCGAGCTCTTTCTATCTCTCTTTTCAGAGACTCCAGCATGGATGAAGATAATGTTGAATTATCTAGAAATATTATTAACAAATGAGTCACTTATTTGACGAACAACAATCAAAATAAATTTCTCAGCAATAATTTAAGGCAATTTTAATTAAGCACACTCAAGTGACGAACAGCAATCAAATGAGTATGGTTACTTGCCTGACCCATGATTGGTCTGTAGAATTTTCAGTATACACAGTGCAGCAGCAACAACATACACAACACTGCATATACCGGTCGACAATATACTTGGGACTGAAAAGCATGCTTTATGAATTTCTTTTGAAATTCATTACGTACGTATAAAGTTTTAATTTTTAATCCAACAACTAACGTTAGTAATTCGAGCTTTTACCTATTTCATATTTTTGACCACTTGACGTCACAATACGAACACATCCAGCTTCATCTATGTCTGGGAAAATATAATCATCCGGATGATGCTCGGAGATCCCCAGCTCTTGATCTTGGAGTAGCAGAAATAGAGCTACATTTTTCTGATCTGTTTAAATCAATCAAGTTAATTATATATAATTAAACTTTATTCAAGCTTAAATTTATTCAAGCTTTAAAATTTAAATTAATTAAATTTCACCGGTTTGCAATTTTGTTTTAAATAAATATTTTCTCGGCTCGAAGGATCCATTCGCACCGAGATTTATTTTAAAACGTACAATTATATGTATTCCAGCATTGTTTTAGATCGAGCAATTTGTTTCGCGTGTAGTTTTGTGTTGAAAGTTAAGAAGAATCTTTCATCACGCTTACAACTACACGCACCAACAGTATATACATACTGTATTGATCTCATATACAGAGATCGTATTTGGCGCATCATCAGCCCGTATGTGTATTTACGAGTCGGCGCTTCCTAGTATTTGCATGCGCTGCCGAGTCAGCCTGCGACAAGTTCAGCGCCAGCGCCAACACCAGCGCTAGCATTAGCCGTATACTTGCGCTGTCTCTCTCTCCAGAGATTCAATATGGCGCGGCGTCAGCCTGTGCAGGCGACCACGACTCGCCGCTCTCGCTCTCTGACGTTTCCGCGTGGAGCCGAGTTTATTCGCACGCGCTCAGCGCCAGTGCCATCAACATTGGCAGCGGCAGCGCGATCATCAGCGCCAGCGCAGACGGCAATACGCGCGGTATCGGCAGCGCCAGCGCAAGCGGCAACACGCGCGGCATCGGCAGCGCCAGCGCAAGCGGCAACACGCCCGGCATCGGCAGCGCCAGCGCAAGCGGCAGCTTTCGGCGTAGCCTATACAGCAACAGCGGCAACGGCAGCGCGATCGTCAGCGCTAGCGGTCATTCGTTTGTTTTTCAAACGTCGGAGAGACTCGCGCGATTCCCAGAATCTCGATCAGCATCGCGTCGCTTTTCGGACTTTATATTTGATCGAATTTTACACTCACCTCTCGTTTTGAGATCGTGCATGAAACTCAGACTTTTCTTGTTGGCCATTTTCGAGCTGTCGGTGGCTATAAAATCAACAGATAAAGCCGAAAAATCGATGTAGTCAAGCAGTCCTGAATCGACCAAATGTAGTCGAGCAGATGAGGAGGAGATGAAATCTCGAGCTGCGTCGCGTCGCACCGCACACTTCCGTTACACGCTGAGCCGAGTCGAACTGAATATTTCACTTACTCAAGCTAAAAGAAAACAACACTAAAATCACAGTCACACACGAATTCGACCTTCCGCGTAAACACAAGGCAAGCTTCTTCCATGCGCAGTGGAAGCGTGCTGGGCCCATAACCTGTTGGGGTTTTTGTCCTTGTGTGCCGCAGAAGTAAATAAATAAAACAGAGAATTATTTACTTAGTATACTTATTTATTATCAATAAATGATCGAGCTTTGTATCTGAATTTTTAATTAATGTAGGAGCTTGCTCTCTGTCGAAAGTCCGTCGGACAACTGCCGAACGGTCTCGCCGCTCCTCGACGCTCAGTCCTTAGGAGTGGGGGGGCTCATAGAGCTCTGTGCAGGCTGAAGCTGCTCGCTTACAGATCCTGATAATATACCTATTAAATACATACGTACATACATATTTATGTATATATATGTAGGTTTATGTATAGGTCCTTTTTTCATACTTTCACATAGACACTATTTTTACTTTTATATACATACACGTGCGTACACACCCACACGCACACACACATACACACACATATATATATGTATATAGTTTTTGACCTGCCATTAAGCGTGAAAAACGCGAAAAGAATGCATTTTACTAAACATATGATGTTCACCAAGGGCGATTAAGTCTTTTTCCCTAGCGTTTGTAGTAATCGTCTTCAATTCGATCCACGACTTCGCCTTAGTATCTACGGCAAATCCCCCAGACTCGCTGGAAAGACTTTCTTCTCGCCTTAGGTAAACAGAAGTTTTAGTATGTCATTCTTATATAATTAATAATATTTGTCAAATACTTGTGTATTTCAGATTCAACGAGGAGTTTTTGTTTTTGTAATTTTTTTCGTTTAGTTTCGTGACTCTCTGATACAGGTTAGTTCAACTTTTTACCACATTCAAATAGTAGCTTGTTTTGTAATTAACAGTTTCTTATATGTTCTTAAATTGTTGGCCAGTATCTAAGGTTGTCTTTAACAAATTTATGAATATGATTCTGTAGGTGTATGTCATTCATACGTAAATATCCAAAACAATGCATATTGCGAAGCTGCGCTGGTACCATTTTCGGATTTAAAATTGAGTTCACAACGTTTTTTGTAGTTTTAATGGCGTATTTTGTTACATCTTTTTCAGTTTTAAAATAATTGTTAATTTCCTTTGTAGATCTTAGCATTGTCGTTTTTCCGCTCATTATATCAACGATCGAAGCTAATCGTTTGATTAGGTACAATACGATCGCTTCGACATCCACAAGTCTCGAGAATGGTCGATCGTAGCGATCGTTATGCTCGTCTTGTGGTTCCGTGCGTGCTCGGACAAAAATTTGAATATTATTGGTACATTACCTATGAAAGCACTCAAGTTTTCCGCGTTATAATCAAAGACATTATCGTCCAAAACGACGTTTTGCCTTTTTATACATTTGAATGGCGCCTCGGAGGCGCATGTTAGCTGCCGAATATATTCTACATGGAATCTTTGAGGATTATTATTCAGGAAGGCAATCATGCGCTGCTCAGCCGTGTAGGTAGCTGTGAGTATTGCTTTGGTCGGTGCTTGCAGAATTGTGTTTGTTAATATAATGACCCGGTAGACTGGAAACGAGCCGAAATTTTTGGAAAATTCGACCGGGATGCTAAAGGGTTTCGAAAAAAACGACCTTTTCGGAGCCGTTTTTCGATCGCACCCCCCCCCCCCCCGCGCGTACGTATATAGTATTTTTTTGTATCTAGCGCATTGACCACGCCCCACGCCTCCACGCCCACCACCCCTCCACCCCTAGACCACGCCCACCCCCTCACCAGCCAGGCCTCCACCCCACCACCCTCACCAACGACGCCCCCACCCGCTTTAACCCACTTCCGCTCATCCGATCTCGAAAATTCCACCGGATCTGTTTCTCGCGAAATTCTGAACATTTCATATACCCATTATTTTTTCGAATTTTGTCAAAGTCCATTTTGACCATGAAGGAAGCGTTTTGGACCATAGGTCTCTAATCGAAAAATGTTGAGAAAAATTCCGAGAATTTTTTTCGACCATGAAAATTTTCAACTAAAAATTTAACCCAGTTCCGCTTATCTAATCTCGGAAATTCGAACGTATCTTTGTGTTTCAGGAGATTCTGAACATTTCCAGGACTTGAAAAATATTTCGAGTTTTTGAAATTTTTTCTAAGTTCGCCCGCATTGCCGAAAAATACAAGTATGGGTCATTCGACTCAGAATTCGACGCTGATCATTCTCAACTATACATGTCATTTCGACTTTTCCCGAATTTTTTCTAAGTTACCGGCCCATATTGACAAAAAATGCAAGTCTGGCTCATTCGACACAGAATTGGATGCTGATCATTCCTGGTACATGAAGAATTTTTCGAACTTTTCAAAATTTTTCCGAGTTCCCGGCTTATATTGATGGTGGCTCATTCGACTCTGAATGTCTTTCTGATCATTGTCACGTATGTTTAATTTTTTCGGCAATTTGTAACCTATTAGGTAACTGCATAATAAGGTTATTGACCAGGTATCATTGCTTTAGCCGGAATGTTGCCGAGACTCTAATAATGGACACTGCAACACCCTTTGTCAGCTATATTGGAGGGCGGGGGAGGGTAGGAATGGTTATTTTTTAAAAATATCCGAGTCTTTTCACTCGTATCTCGGAAAATCCCCCGACACTGTAACAACAATTGTCGGCTACTCCCGAGGGCGGGGGCGGGTAGGAATGGTTATCTTTCAAGAAAATCCGACTGCGAACTTATGTGCGACGACTTCATTGTGGCTGCAAACTGAAAATCTCCTACGGATCTTTGCTTTTCGCAAGATTCTGAACATTTCTAGGACTTGTAAAATTTTTCGATTTTTTCGAAATTTTTGCAAGTTCCCACCCTTTTGGTATATATAATTTTCGATCGGTAGGTGGAAGGAATTTCGACGCTGAATCCAGATGCGTCGGCCGTTTTCCTCTAAGAACCTTCTTTCTACTACTTTTTCGGTGAAATTATCTATCGAATCTGTAAAGGGGAAAAATTGCCACTACCTACTATTTCTCAACTACAAACCACCAAAAGGAAATACGTATAAATATTTATATAAATATCTTACCACTATTTCCACCAATGAGAGAACAGAAAAAACCCAAAAACTGCCACCAAACCTCCAACGAAATCCAGAGTATAAATCCACGGATCCGGGAATCAGAAATCCTCCAAGATGCAAGATGGCGTCGAGAAATTTCCACGAGGTTTGAATTATGCACCGAGTAGAGAAAAGAAGACTAATCAGCCCGAAATCCAGGAACAGAGTGAACGAGGACGACGCTCCGCTCGGGGAAGAAGCCGCGATTTTCCCACCTCGCCTCCTTCCTCCCGGGAGCGTCGTCCTGGCTGGCAAATTTCCATTGGTCCTGGAAACCTCCAAAATCCGCAATTCGCCTATTTGAATACCACTACTAATTCATCACTCATCTATGAAATTTCCCAGCGCCCTCTTTTTCTATTTCTAATTTTTCCATTGGCTAATAAATCAATTACCGCCCTCTATATCATTTATCAATATGCAAATTCCGCGCCCCCTTTATTGATCTTAATCAATTAATCAATGTCGATAACCGTAAGGTGGCTCCCTCAATATAGAACTGAACAGCCGCGCTAATTTCGAAATTCATAGAATAGCTTAAAGAATTAGTTGGAAAACAACCTTAATATTTCATCCGAGCCGATAGTGGAAACTAAACGTTATCCCACTATCCCTCTATTCCCCTATAATCCTGTAAATAGAAAACCTCCATATTAAGCATATATCGATCGCCCGGGAGCAGGCGCCCTCTCGATCAATCAATACAGCCGATAACGAAGAACGTTCTCCCGCGCCGCATACTCTCTCGTCATCCAGCACACGCTTATCTCCCACTCTCGCCAACTTCTCTCTCTCTCCCGCGCACGCCGACTCTCTCTCTCTCTCTCACGCTCACACTCACGCCCGCCCCTCTACACGCAGTCGCATGCATGTGACCGCGTGCGCGCCGCCGTCTCGTTTCCTGCCGTGCCCCCTCCCGAGCGCCAACGTGCTGCGCAGGTGTGACTCGAGAGCTCACATCCTGCGCTCCGCACGCGGTCGGTTAGAGGCAACTCCTGCGAGCTCCACCGAGCGCTGGCTCCGCTCCATGGCCTGTCAGTGTGCCGAGAGTAAGTCAGCTGGCCGCAATAAATAATCACGACGCAGCAATATTTATTGATGCGTCGCAGAGTATTATCAACTAGATGGCCATCAGTAACACCCCAGCGCAGCCACTCCCCGAGTCTAATATTTGGTAGGAAGAGTATTATTAAGTAATTCCAAAATGAAAATCTCCAACGGATCTTTGTATTTTACGAGATTCTGAATATTCTGAGGACTTGAAAAATTTGACGATTTTTTCGAAATTTTTCCAAGTTCCCGACCCATGTTGACGAAAAATACAAGTGTAGCTCATTGGACTCAGAATTCATTCCTGATCATTTTTTAGTATACATGTGTTTTCGACTTTTTCAGAATTTTTTCAAAGTTCCTTGTCAATTTTGAGGAAAAATACAAGTGTATACCATTCGACTTGGAATCGTTGACTGATCGTTTTGCACTATACATGTATGCTGGAGTTTTTCCGAAATTTTTCTAAGATCCCGACCTATATTAACGAAAAATAAAAGTATGGCTCATTGGACTCAGAATTTCTTCCTCATCAATTTCCCATATTTTCGATTTTTTGTCAATTTCGGCAATTTTTACACTTTCGTGTAACTAGGATAAGGTTATTTACGATCATACACTGTTGGCAATTGACTGCTGCAACCAAATGCACTTGTATCATTGCTTTAGCCGAGACCTTGCAAGAATCGACACTGTAACACACGATAGTCGGTTACTCCCGAGGGCGGGGGAGGGTAGGAATGGTTATTTTTTAAGAAAATTCGAGATTTCTCACGCCGACACTGTAACAGCCCTTGTCGGCCACTCTCAAGGGAGGGGGAGGGTAGGAATGGTTATTTTTAAGAAAATTCAGCTGCAAACTTATGTGCGAGGGCTGCACACTTATGTGCGAGGGCTGCACACCTATGTGCGACGGATCATCATCACTGAAAACTGAAAATCTCCAACGGATCTTTGCTTTTCATAAGATTCTCAACATGTCTAGGACTTGAAAAATTTTCAGATTTTTTCGAAATTTTTCTAAGTTCCCGGCCCATATCGAGGAAAAATGCAAATGTGGCTCATTCGACTCGGAATTTCCTCTCGATCATTCTCCCGAATTTTGGACTCTGATACTTATGTGCGACGGGCTGACAACTATGTGCGACGAGCTAACACTTATGTGCGAAGAGTCAATTACGACCCAAACTGAAAATCTCCGATGGATCTTTGCATTTCACTACATTCCGAACATTTCTAGGACTTGAAATATTTTTAAATTTTTTCGCAATTTTTCTAAGTTCAAGACCTATATGAGGAAATATGCAAGTATGGCTCATTCGACTCGGAAATTCGTCCTGATAATTTTCCGAAAATGACAATGTATCTTCCATTGTCGGCCACTCCCGAGGGCGGGGGCGGGTAGGAATGGTTATTTTCGCCGAGTCTTTTCGCTCATATCTCGGAAAATCCCCCGACACTGTAACAACGATTGTCGGATACTCCCGAGGACGGGGGAGGGTAGGAATGGTTATCTTTTAAGATAATACGATTGCGAACGTATATGCGATGGCTGCACACCTATGTGCGACCTACACCACGGCAGAGTACCGCGAGCGGACCCGGGTTCGACTAGTCTTGCCAAAATTGACCCGCTATACCTCGAATAATACTTAGAACTACCTGGCTCGAAGTCGAGAAAAGGGTTGTTGAAACTTTGTCGTAAGATTATTTCTCAATGTTGTGTACGATAGAGCAATAATTTCTATTAATTTTTGCTTTCAGGTTATCAGCTATGGGAGACTGTAAATCATGCAAGCCTCACTAATTAATAATATTTTGGATCTGAGTAGTGATTGTTGGTTGGTCAGACTGTATTTCAGTATCAGTCTATCGATTGACAATCACTGTTTGTTATCCAATACAACAACATGAGTAACAACACTACAAATACAAGCTGGTGAAAAATGTTAGTTTAATGCACCGCATTAGGACGACAGTATGATACGTTTACGTTGAAAAAGCATACGCTATTTATTTGAATATCATTGGTTTAATTCCATACATTATTCCGTACTCGAAATCTGCAATGCATTTTTCCATTTTACAAGATTCTGAACAGTTGTATAATTGAAAATTTTTGCATATAATCGAATATTTCCTAAGATCTTGGCCATATTGAGGAAAAATATAAGTATGGCTCTTTCAGGAACGTATTTTGTTAATCCAAATTTTTCTAAGTTACATATCTTTATATGGAAAAAGACAAGTATGGATAATACCATATGTACTTAATAGCAATAACAGCAAAGACGACATTTATATTTTAATAATATTGGTATATTGGCTATTGGTTACACCCTACTTCAGCCCCTGCCCGAGGCTATAATTTAGTCGGGTAAGAGTATCGTAAAATATATGGCTATTGGTCACACCCTACTTCGGCCTCTTCCCAAGGCTATAATATGGTAGGATAAGAGTTATTGAATAATATGGTTATTATTCAATAACTTCAAACTGATATCTCCAACGGATCTTTGCATTTCAAGAGTTTCCGAACATTTACAGGATTGGATTTATTTCAAAGTTTCTCCTGACAGTTATGTGAGAAGAGGTTAAACTTATGTCCACTGCAGGCCCTCCCCGAGAAAACGTGCAAGCCAAATATGCAAGCCAACTCGACAACTTACAAAAGTTGTTTGGTTGACTTGTGCCTTTGGCGCGCGGTGTCTAAGCTTCCTGCTCGGGCATTTCAGTCTCGGCTACAGTTGCGTGCAGGCAAGTAATGGGTCTTCTGGACTCGCACTGCGGATTGCAGAGAATGGAGCGACATGCGTCGCTCATTGCATGTCGTCCTGCTGCGCGAGGTAAGAAGTCGCGCTTGCTGCGCTCACAGTCAAGTCGACTGAGCGCCGAGCACGGGACTTGGACGTCTCTCGCTAAATACACGAGCCAACTCGACAACTTGCAAAAGTTGTTTGGTTGACTTGTGCATTTGGCGATAGGTGTCTAAGCTTCATGCCCCGGCAGTTCAGTCTCGGCTACGGTTGCGTGCAGGCAAGTAATGGGCCGTCTTCGCTCGCACAGGGGATTGCGGGGAATCTGCGACATGTGTCGCGCATTGCCTGTCGTCGTACTGTGCGAGGTGAGGAGTTGCGCTGTCTGTTTTTGACTGTCTAGTTAACCAATTTTATTTTTTAGTTGTTTCAATATATCAATCAACAGTTAAAAATGGATGGCGCTAACTCTTCAGGTGATATTCCTCCAAAGAAGAAGTCACGTGGTGGAAAGCGGATCAAACTTCTGAAGCAAGTTGCTGCAGCTCACCAGGTAATTTCACTAAGTTCGTTGCTTTCTTGCTTTCGGTACTTTTTTCCAATTTGCTTTCTTTTTTAGGAAGTTCTCCGTTTGCAGGAAGAGGGTGCGTCGGCCGACGACATCCGTCGCGCGAAGGAGAAAGCGGAGAACTTCTCAGCTGAGCGGAAGAAGTTTGACCAGGAAGGGCGTTTTCGGCGACGTGGAGAGGAGGCTGAAGAGATGGTGAAGAATATAGAAGAGGAAGTTCGTCAGGAGGAGATTCGGCGGTTTGTCGCGCAAGTGCCGCTTCCTCTTCCTATTACTTGCACCGTGAAGCCGGGTCTAGATGATGAGGTACAATTACCTCAGAGACCGGAAGTAGAGGTCGTCTATGCTCGTCCTGTGACCAAGTTTCCCCCACAGTACAGAGCAGTTGGGGTCGGATTTTTAAAACTTTCTTTCAGGGGAAATATAAACCTGGCGACGCAGAAGGGTAAGGGTTTTTTTTATTATTGTCGGGGTTATTTAAGGGTGGGTTTTTAGTCGTCGGGTGGTGAGGTAATTTTTTTTAATGGGGTTTAAGTAAGGGTGGGATGTCGTCAGGTACCACAGGGCTTCTGGACCAATCGTACCCAACATCTTGGAAAAAATCCTTGGTTTGTCAATGTTTCATTTATTATAAGAAATTCCTATATTTTTAATTATCGTATAATTGTAACTTTGATGTTGAAACTATTGTTTTGTTACAATGTGGATTGCGTAATTTACATATTTCATAACCTTTCGTAGAAATATTTGGACAGCACAAGCGACACAAGGACTATTTCCTGAAAACGCAGCAAGACTAGCGAGTTCGTCAGATATCTCGCTGAAAGGCTCGTTTCGGAACCTTGCTTGGACAGCGATGTCAACAGTGCGCTCAAGCGCCTGTTCTTAATGAAAGTGCAGCTAAAGCGTAGCTGTTGCAAGGTTTGCGGAACTACCACGAAAGAGTCATCTTTGGAGAACGTAATAATTAACTTATCTCGTGGCTTCATTAATTAGTTTACTTATTTATAATAACATTATCCATATTTCAGTCCATAACTATAAACGCAGTTAGTTACCGCAAATCGCTGCAGGAGACGCTGGAGCGTACTTACTTTGAGGTCGCACCCGTAACCTGGAATTGCGGATACTGCCACAAAGACACTCCCCACATAGAGAGATGGCAAATTAATAAATTCCCGGCAATGCTGTTAATTGTTGTCGATCGAGTGTATGCGGACAGCCAAGGCAGGTCGAAGAAGAACACTACTCCTGTGATTGTCTCGGAGTACGTAGATCTTCGGACTTACAAAGGTCCCTGCAGGTACGTTGTACCACACTATGTGCAACATGAGGGACTGCTGGCCACGTCGGGGCATTATCTGGCTATGCTCAACTGCTCTCAGGGCTTCCTTCAAGTTTCGGATCAGGTGACTGTCCATTATTCCTGTTATTACTTGCATTCAATCCATATGAAAAACCCTAAATCCTTTTTTGTAGGTTCAGAAAAGATTATTGCGAGTCGCGCTGGTCGCATGCGAGCCAGCGCTAATAGCGTTTTCAAAGCGAATGGATCCGCAGATGTACAGACCCTTAGGTCAGAGTATTCCCGTCCAGAAAGCACCGGAAGTAGGACTGCCGCAGCCGAAAGTTTTTGAGGCACCAAAAAAATCTGCTGCTACGTTACTGACGAGGTAATAATGACAATCATTATTGCTTTAGCAAAGTCCCCACTACGCATTGCTTTTTTCCGAATTTTTTTAAAGGCCCCACTACGCATTGCTTTTTTTCCGAATTTTTTTGATATCGATAATTTTCATTTTTTCCAGCAAACCGGGTTACCCTCGCACAATTACGCCTAACGATCAGTCCTTTGCATTAAAATTAAAAGTCTGCGACCGTTTCTTGTTGCATGGGACGATAGACATTGATTCATATTTTATATGCGTTGATGATTTGGACGGTTTCAATTACAAAAGTAATCTCCAGCTAAACGTTTATAATGCGCATTACAGCTTTTGCCAATATGACAAAGCTCTCTTGCAATTATGTCACACTCTGCATGAGTCCCCGAAAGACTCGCAATGGCTCGAAGGAGTGTTGGGAAGGACCGACGAGTGGCCGATATACGCTTTGATCAAGGTTGTTTGAAAGAACCGTACTACCTAATAACTTAACAAATTTTAAAGAATAAGAAAAGTATTATTTGTTGTTTTTGTAACAGCTGTCAAAGCTTCACAGACGGATCAATTATATGTCCTTCATTTGCCGGACCGTTGTTCTTCCCGCTATTCGGTCACTGCCATACTCCTCTAAGACTAGGCAGGTTTTCAGCGACGTTGAGGGTAAGGAGGCAGTAAAGATTTTCAAAGAGGACTTGCATCAATTTAGTCAAGAGGTATGTATAACCCTATAACCCTATAACCCTATAACCCTGCATAAGATGATAACCGAATAGGTTGAATACTGACTTTCAATAATCATTACATTATTCACAGGTCGCTAAGTTTAAAGCAATGTCGGGATATCGACACGCGTGAGAAGTTGCGGGAAATCGTTTCTATTGTAAACAACGAGAGCGACTCGTTCCGATTCCTGCAACTACACACGGCATTCGACATGCCCTGTATCACGGACTCCAACGTTTTTTTTGATTACGATACTCTGGCGCAAGTTTTTAAAAATGCCAAGTTTATAAAGTGTCAGGCGTATTTCCTACAATCCGTTGGACATTTTTACAACCTTGCTGATACGGAAGTCGAGAGCTGGAAGGGCAAGCTGTTCTATGCCCACAGCTACGAGTCAATACAGCACCGTATTCGGCAAAAGTCGTACCCTTTCAGCCTCGTAAATACAGTTATCACGAACGGATTTGGGAACACACCATCCCATTATGTAAGATTTGCGAAGGACGCCCGCAAGCAGTCCAATGAATTATTGTCGCTGTACGATGGTCATCGCTGTAATTTAAATACGCGATTGGAAATTGTGCAAGGGTGAGTATTCTTACTCAATCGATATTTACTATTCTATAACCCTATAATATATACCCATCACCAAATATTTTTACAGATATGAAGACATCAAGTCTTTGACGAAGTGTTTATTTCCGACTTCATGGTCTGCGGCGGATGACAGTACTCACGCTTCGATGGTGACAATTCTTCCGGAGGTACTGACCGCTCTTTGGAAGCATCGCGCGTTCATCGTCGCTCCAAAGTGGATGCGGTATCTGAAGCATCAGATTGCTGACTCCGTTGATGCCCTTCGGCAAATAATCAACAGCAAGGCCGTATTTTTACCGTCTAAGACGCTTATCACATCGACTTACTATCATGAGCAGATGCTCATATGCTTCTTAGACGGCAAGGCTGATCGCTATGACTGCTCGTACGTGATGCAGTTTTGCGAAAAAGATATCAGCAACAGCGACGTTAAGATGTTCAGAAAGCTCAACATGTTATTAAATCGTGAGTATCTGTATTTACACGCCCAACCTCTATAACCCTATAACCCTATAACCTTATAACCCACCCCAACTCCCAACCCATCCCAACTCGCAACGCAACCAACCCAACGAATCCAACCCACCCCAACCCCCTACCCTTAAGTGGCTCCTTCTCTAACACTTATTTTTCTGTTTAGTCGAGACGTTCCGCAGGAATGAGAGGAGGTTCTCTGCGTACAGCAAAGATTCGGAATATTATACATCCTTGCTGTACCGCAACGCCCCGAACTTTTCCACCACTCTTAACCTCAGTACCGAGGAGTTGGCGCGGCAGTTGTTGCAGCGGTATGCGATGGCCATTCAGTTCCTGATCAGCGGGCATACCGACTGCGATAAATTAGACGGCTACACTTTTTTTTCTAAGCCAGTCAGTACCCAGCCAAGGTGCACTGTTCGGGAGGTTGTTTGTTCTATAACAAACCCCGAACTCACCCTATTGGTTCTAATTAACTGCAACCTGCTGGGCGAGGTCCCCATGGACGAGGTTGAGCGGGACTTGGAGGTCGCTGTCACGCGATTCGTGAAAAAGTGGCCTAGAAGATTTATTAAGAAAGATCTCAGTGTCTCCGACTGGTACCGCGTTGAGAAGGCCCAGAAGGAGACTTTGCTAGTACCTGGTGATACGCAGGGATTTTCTCTGCAGAAAGGGCGTGTCGACCGCATGAACAAGACGTTCCACACGAGGCGACCGGGGCAATTCCAGAAGGCCAACTGTGCCCCAATCTGCGAGACGCAGCAGGCCGACGAGAAAATCCAGCATCAGATGGAGGCACTGCAGCAGTCGTCTGTTCGAGACAGGCGCCGCATCGAGGAGCTGGAAATGGAGCTTGAAACAGGTTGACAATTATTGATAGTTTATTAGGGTTATGTTGATTACATTACACAATTTTCCACGTTTTGCAGCAAAAATCATTTCCATGTATCGAACGGAGCCTGTCGTCGCCACGCCAGCAGCACCACCACCACCACCACCACCACCAGCAGCAGCAGCAACAGCAACAGCAGTAGCGAACAGTCGCAGGATAAATCCTTTTTTAAAAAAGGCCTCCACAACCCAGGCCGTAACAAATTTGGCGGACTTGGACCGATTGTTGACGACAATGCAAGAAAACCGTAAGTTAATGTTTTTTCCGAATTTTTTCAAAGTCCCCACTACGCATTGCTTTTTTCACAATTTTTTAAGTCCCCACTAATTACTTATTATTGCATAATTTTCACGTAATATATCCGCAGAACCGGCACTGCAACAAGGACTTTCTGAAGCAGCAGCTGCAGGTTATCAGTCCTCATCGTCGTCTTCGTCAGAATCCGGTTCGACGTCGCCATTGTGGCCGGAACCATCACCCTCACCGTCGCCAGAACCAGCACCGTCACCGTGTCGGTCGTTACAGTCGCTATCGCGGTTACCAGTACCGCCGCCGACACAGTCACCGACCACACCTCCATCACGGCCTTCACGGCCGCCGCAACCACCTTCGCCATCACCAGCACCGTCACCGTGTCGGTCGTTACGGTCGCTATCGCGATCACCAGCACCGTCGCCGACACGGTCACCGACTACACCTCCGTCACGGTATACACGGCCGCTGCCACCACCGCCACCGACGCAGCCGGGCACACCTGTGCCAAAGGCATCAACCTCACGGTCTCCACGGCCGCTGCCACCACCACCACCGCAACCGATGCGGCAGCGCATACCTGTGCCAAAGGCATTGTTCTCACAGCCTCCACCGCCGCCACCACCATCGCCACTAAAGCGACCACAACCACCGGCACCGTCACAAACGTCGTGCCCTCCACCGTAGCCAACACCACCACCGCCACCGACGCGGCCAGGCACACCTGTGCCGAAGACATGCACCTCACGGTCTCCACGGCCGCTGCCACCACCACTACCACCGGCACCGTCACCAACGTCGTGCCCTCCACCGTCGCCACCACCATCACCGCCACCGACGCGACCGGCAACGCCACCACTGGCGCGCAAGCGTCCAAGAACGTCGGAGACGTCAACTCCTTTGAAAAAAAATAGGAAAGGTACAAATTCAGTTATAGAGTTATAGGGTTATCTCCACATGTTTTTATAATTGACACTTTGATTTTGAATTTTAGACCGGCCCAAATTGGCCCCTATTTTTCGTCCACCGAGGCAGCAACCAATACCGGCTGTCCATGTCAATCGGCCGCCTGCTGCTTATACGGAGAGGGAGACAGCGGCCCTCATTAAATACGTCTTGAGCCATAAGATGACGGAGAAGCAGCGGCTCAACACTAAATTTTGGCCTACAGCGGCGCAGGCCTTGAAGTTGCCTGATCGTAATGCGCAATCCATTATGAATCGGTTCCGCAACGTACTGGTGAAATATACGAAGGCGGACTTCATTCAACTGTTTCGGTGCAGCGAAGAGGACTATGGCTACCTTGCTCGGAACTGGGCAGTGCAGAAGTGAAGTTCGCGTTAACGGACGCCCCCCATAGTGCCGTTTATAGTTTCTAAGTACGCGTTGCACGGACGCCCCCCATAGTGCCGTGTATAGTTTTTAAGTGCGCGTTTCACGGATGCCCCCCATAGTGCCGTGTATAGTTTCGAAGTGCGCGTTTCACGGACGCCCCCATAGTGTCATGTATAGTTTTTAAGTGCGTGTTTAAATCCACACCCTCCACAGTGCCATTTTCGTTTTTTTGGGTTGGGATAATTTTTTTTATTAAGGGTGGGCTTTTTTCTATTATTGGGTGGGTAAAGCAGCCGTAACAATGTTGTTATACCGGTCCCAAGCCCGGAGAAATGCTGAGGGCCCATTTCAATCCCCACTATTCATTGTTTTTTTTCCAGGATTTTTTCAAAGTCCCCACTATGCATTGCTTTTTTTCCGAATTTTTTCAAAGGTCATGCCGAGCTCTATCCAACATATATGCTCTCCCCCACTCTTAAACAACGCCATTTTTGGTATTTGTCACGATTGCGGCGGCGGCGGCATTACTCCCCACCACTCCCCACTACTCCCCACCACTCCCCACTACTCCCCACCACTCTCCACTACTCCCCAGCCCTCCCCACCACTGATACCCCCACTACCCTTTGTTCCATTGTCTTCAAGTCACCTGCTACGAGAGCTCATATTCCTTCCAGCTTCGGAAGCGAGAGGATCTACAGCGACATCAGGTATTCAACCGAAAAATGGAATATTGGGCTCCGCCAACACCCCCTGACTCTACTGACTCGGAGTTCTCGGTGAACGAGGACATCGAACCAATAGAGTTTGAGGATGAAGAGGTCCATCGACTTCGCAGATTTCGCCTGGATGAAATTGAAGCGTTCTGGCAAAATCTTCCAAGAGAGATGGATCATTCTTATAGTTGGGTTGTGACTGCTATGTACGCAATCATGGTAGTCATATTAGTAGGTCAATGGTTATACTGCATGATCTATCATTAATTTTATTCCTAAAGTTTGTGTATTTTAAGAAAAAAAAAATAAAAACAAAAAAAAACCAAATAAAAAAAAACAAAAAACAAAAAAAAACAAAAAAAAACTAAAAAAAAAAACAAAAAATTGGCCCCGGAACCCCCTCCACCTCCCCGCGGTCGGGGCTGGGTTATGTAAATCCTCGATGCATTACTGGATACCTTCGATATCTCCATTTCCAATGCCAAGATATTCCCGGAGCAAAATAAAAAAATTATTCATGTGTTAGAGGAACGATTGAGAAATCAAGGTGTTACTATTGGTCAAGGCAAAAACGGATGGCAACATTTCAGGTTAGGAGGATATAATAGAAATGCTATTTACGCATTGATGTTGATGGAGAATCGGACTGGTAAAGTAGGTATGATAAGGCGACAATTCATAAATGAAATTGTTAGACAATCGGCGCGGAAATTATCTAATAAGTGCCAGAGCAATTATTATAATACGGCAAATTTTTCATCAACGGATGGCAATAAAAAAATTAAAATTTTCGAAAGCGATTGGGTTGCCTTTGCCAGACATATTGAGGAGGAGATTGTTGAACAACAATTCTTGGCGAATCTGGAAATTCGATTTATCTTTTATTATAAATGTGTACATGGTATACAAAATCGTACGTCGAGTATGACCAAATTGTGGAGCAGATTTGGGGTTAATGTTAACTGCCAAAGTATTGTACTGGCACAGGTGCACGTAGCGAACACTTTCGTATCCGAGGAAGGACAGTGTATCCTGCTCGACACAAAAAAAATACAAACTGCTCTGAGGCGTGCTGGATTACACACCACTAGTTATTACACGTACGCATCCTACATGTTGGGCGAGAAAATTCCAAGTCCCCCGAAAGCGAGAGAGTGGGGGCATCTGGAAGCGAATATCGATCGGGGGCGCGTTATAAACGAGAGACAGAGCCTATATCTATATATAGTGTCTGGAAGAGAATATCGATCGGGGCCTGTTATACCCGAGAGACAGAGCCTATATCTATATATAGTGACTGGAAAGGGAACGCCGAGGGGCGCGTTATAAACGACGCCTGCGCAGAGAGCGAGAGAGAGAGTGGAAAAATTTTCCAAGTCCCGCCCGAAGCGGGTCGAGCGGTGCCGAAGCCGACCGATGCGTTGTGCGTGGGAGAGAGAGAGGGAGTGAGAGAGAGACTTGGCGCGCGCGATACTTAAATATAAATGTATGAGGAGGGAGAAATAAAAACAAAAATTGATTAAAAAATTAAAAATTGAAAATATATTTAAAATTTAATTTTTACAACGCAGTTTTCATCTTATTTATTTGTATAACATACTGTGTCGTCTCCCGATACGACCACCTAAAAACATGAGGGACGTTCAGGTAATGTAAGTAAAAAATAAAAAAAGTAAATCAATATTTAAAAACTTACCCCAACTTTATCCTGCTCGAGCAACGCCTTCCGGCTCCCAGAAAACTCTTTCTCGTTCGGCTTCCTGCCGTTCGAGGTATTCCTCGTATTCTGCTTCTTCCCGCTCCCTCTCGGCCTCTATCTCCTCGGCTGTTCTTAAATATCCTCTGCGGTCTGTAGAAATAGTGCGGCTTTTGGAAGCCAACCAATCATTAAATTTTATATGGCCTCTGTCGTTGGGGAGGTTGAAGCGTTCTTGATGGCGTAGCCGCATCTCCAACTCCACATACGCCGCTAATCGTTCTTCAACGCCGTAGTGCCTATATATAGCCATTAGGTGGTATGCAGCACACCCCTGACCGAGAAGGCGATGATGTTCATCGCAAAACTTGTTACGTGTGAGTTTCTGGCATATGAACTCGTCACGCCAGCTGCGATAAATCACCACTCCGCACTTCTTCACACCATTGTTTTTTAGTTTTTGTGTACACTTAATCACTGAATCTATTAAGCTGTTCCAGGCTCCCCAACTGCACAGCGACACTTTACCATCTTTTATGAAATGGTATACGTGAAAGCATTGCCAATACAAAATGTTTATTATGAAAGCAAACACCTTCACCAACAGTTCAATAACGGCAAACATATTGAAAGAAAACTTGTGATCACTGCGGAGCGGAGACACAAACTGACGCTGTCGCAGATTTTCCCTTTTCGGGAGCTTCTTCATCTCGCAAAGATAACTTTCTCCAAAAAAAGGTAAAAAACTCTCAGCTATGTTTCGGAAACGCCGGCGCCTTTTTCACCTGTACCGAGCGCTGCAAGGGCCCCCCCGCGCCTAGAGTCGGCTCTTTTTCCCGACGCAGCTAGCCTCCACGCGAAGGGGTCTTGCCATCCTTGTTGTACGGCCCACGCCGTGTTTGCTATACCAGTATAGCCTACTATGACTATATCTATACAGCAGTGCGCTGAGGCTTTGGCTATATAGCTATATAGCATCTCGAACCAGGGGCTGTGTCTTCCTAGACCTTCGAAATACAGACTTGTTGAATCTCCGGCAGTCTCAAAGTGTCCGTCGTTTCGAACGCAAGTTTTTGAATCTCCGAGAAAAAGTTTTCATTATTTCAAAAAAAAAAAAATGTCGGGAGAGCATTTTACCGAGGAGGAGATGGCCCGCTTGTGCGAGGAGGTCTGGGAATCACTCCCAACCATTGCAGCGGCGTTATTTACCCGGGGAGCAGTGCCGGAAGGAATACGCTCTACAGACCGCGAAATATATGACAAAGTAAGTATATTTTTAACTTATAAATTGTCTTTTGTAATAGGGCGTATAAGTAAAAAATAATAATAATAATTTTTAGTTTCAGAATAGCTGGGCAATAAAAAGAGATAATCTTAAATACCCCCGTAAAATAACGAAAGCGTTTTTCGCCGGTCAAATTCCGGTAAGAATCCTCACATGTATTTTTAATGTGTTATTTATCTAAATATTTATCTAAATAATTATTATTTTTTCAGTATCACATGTGGGCGCTGTACCGTAATGCGAAAAATTCGTTCTTTAGAGAGAACGATTTGCTAAACTCTATGTTCAACGGGATAGCAGACAACGAGAAAAATTTTTATTTAACCAGGTTATTCGAATATAAAAGTTATTATATTAAAAATAATGATATTGTATACGCTATAGAAATTTTTTCAAATCTAATAATGATTAAAAGAAACGGGTGTTTAATTTTTAAAGAACCTCGTAATAGAGAGTATTTACGTAATAATCCCGATAGTTTGAAAACATGTAGCGCGATGGCAATTCTTAAACATTTGTATCCCTAAAAATTTTGTATATTTTTATTAATGTGTGAATATATGTAATTTTTTGAAAAAACTCAAATATTATTTTCCCGTCCAAGAACAACTCCTTTATTCCCACCCATACCAATTCGCTTATTTTCTGATGAATTTTTTATAAAAAAGACTTATTTTCTATTTGATGATTGAAATCCTAATTTTCTGTTAAATAAAAAATATTTCCCATTGGAGCATTAACACGACCGGCAGGCGGCGGTGTGCCTTTTGTACATGACAAAGAGAAAGCTAATGTAATTCGAAAAACACACGACTGGCCCTGGTACTCGAAGCGGTGGGGGCTGCAACGGTGACATTTCTTTTAAACCAGCAGCAGTCTGAAATAGCTGTCAATGCCCTCGGATACAGGTGTACAGGTTACCGTTCGAACTCTGCTGCTGTACAAAAGCGTACACCCTCCGGTCTAGCGCCGGTTCGGAAAAATGAGTCATTTGTGACGGTCTCCGCATAGCTCTCGGCGCCCTCGCAGCTGGGGCCTTCTGCCGAGTGAAAATAGGTAGCGTCCCATTAAGGATGAGGGATAAATAACTCTACGAAAATAAATGCGCTTTACACTTTAGGATAAATTTCGTTTTTTATTCAAAGAAAATTTTACATTCACAATTTTTCACATAATTTAAGAAGACAATTTTGTACAATTTTTATATGCATGGTAGTTAGTTCAAGATACAAAATATCGTAGTAGTAATTTAAAAAATAAGAGTCTTTTGATGCATCAAAATAGTTTAATACAGTTTCGTGAATATCTCGCGAATTTTTTTTTATTATTGTTTTAATAATAACGTCGCTATTGTTGGCAAAGATATCCGACTTTTTAACAAAAAACGAAAGTTCTTTTGAAATAAACTCTTTACACTTGTTGGCCAATGCTCCGATACGCTCTAAGCGGCGATAGCCCTCGTCCACACATACAATCGCACTCTTCAATCCTTGAAAGGTGATTTTTTGTAACACCACAGCCGGTGAGAAATTTTTCTTATTTTTATCCTCAAAATCGGTGTTACTTTTTGCAAAGTAAATTGACTTTACGCCGTAAGACGTAGTGAAGCGCAGTAGCGTCTCATTATCCAACGATATATCGGAGGGATAGACGGGAGAATCCGAGTCGAAATACTGCGTTATTTTTTCGAGGTTATTTATCAGCACTGTCCATGCGGATGAACTTAAGGTCTGGCCGTATGAAGATTGGTTGTTGATAAGCCGAATCGTTGGAGTGAAGACGTCTGCATCGTCGTTGTAGAATAGACCAACACAAATTTTTTTCGTGTCCGAACTATTTAACGAATACACGGTTGACAGCACATGCATGGGCGATGCTTTACGTTCCTTCGGCGCCTCCATCATGATAAGCTTTGTTTTTTCGCCTCCATTGGGAAAACCGATGTCGTTTTTTTTCACCAGCATCGCCTGAGCCATTGTCTCGGTAAAACGTCACTGTACGAGCACAATATATACTATTCGATGTGATCGGTTCTAGAGCTAGCTGAACACTGAGGGGACCCGTCCCAATTAATAGATACTTATAGCGCGCATCTGTTTTTAAAAAAAAGATGTCACCTACACCCTCGCACCTCTTATGCACGCACGCACGTCGATGCTGTTGGCTAGATGACCATATGTGTGCTCGAGCGTTAACGGAAAAATATTCCCTAAATACGTACTATGTGTATATCGCTATTTTACTACTTTTCTCTAAAAGTTTTTCAGAGAGGCACGACGACTAATCGATTCGTCGATCGTTTCTTACTAACACTCTTCCGTAAAAGCTTTTCTCGAACCATGCATATGTGGAAGTCGAGCCCCCGAAAACAGAAACTGCATCGCCTAGCATTATAAAAGCTCCGGTCGGTCCAATCCTAGTGTTTAGTCTTTTCCTCAAACGCCGAGCGAACACTTCGTTGGCCGTGATATTTCTTGTGTCTACTGCTTGCTTGTGTATCCTATACAAAAATGCCAACTCCCGAGGCAAGAAAGATAGTCGCCGACTTTCAACACGTTGTAGTGACCTGTGCCGCGCTAGCGTGCGTACGATACGAACGTTTACGGCAGCGCTGCAGCCCCGAGTGGTGGTCGAGATTTTTTGACCTGCCAATATCGTCGCTTGTGTTTGAGTATTTTTACATACTTGCATTCAGCGATTTGAAGGATGTGTTTACGATGTACGATGTGTGCATCAACCAATGTGACCTAGCGATTTATCTTGCGGGTCGATGTCTCACTGCTGACGACAGGATCGGCATAGATAATTATTCACAACCGCTTATGCAACGGTTTTACGAATTGCGTAAGTTTCAAATTTTTTAAAGTATTTTTTACACATTTATAATATAGATTTAAAAAATAAATCATTCATTTTTATAGGACGTCTCCACGCTCTGGACGTAGTTCGCGAAGAAACACGCGAATTTGTGCTCAGCATTATGAGCGAAGCCAGGACTCAGATCGTTGAAATCATGTCGATGATTCAAAATGTTACGAGCCCCGACGACGAAATTAGTGCCGATGACACACGGAGAATGGACCGACGACGGGCGCAGCTAGCGGTGAATTTGGGTACACAGCAGAATACCGTACCCTCGGACCATATGAAAAAATGCCGAGAAGTGTCTCTCGCTGCCTATCGAGGTGAGCAATCAATTTTTATCTTTTTTTCCTACATCATTTTCTTATATCTACGTCTTTTAATCGTAGCATGTGAGGATATGATTATTGCACCTTGGCTACCGGCTCCTCGGACGACAGCAAAGCGTGTATTTGAATGGATCGTTACAGAATTTTATAACGATCCAAAGTCATTCCCACCATCGGGGGATGATGTGTACAGAACGTTTGAGGCGTTTCGGGGGCCGGCCGAGGGTTAATTGTCAATAATTTTAATTTAAAAAATATTTCATTGTAAAATTCTTAAACTAATTTTTGTTTTTTATTGATTACAGACACTGTAGCGCTAGAGAAGGGCAAGGAGGACACTCTTGAAAATCCCACGAAAAGGAGAAAAAGTTTTAACGGTGACGAGTGTCAAAACAATACGAATCGTGAAAAAACTGTGGCAGAGCCGGTGGTTGTGCAGGTAGACGTGCATAGTGAAATTTGCGGTGACGGCTGCAGCTACGGCAGTCAGGACTCGGCGCAGCAGGAGGGCCCCATCGTTCAAGTCGGAACGGGCCGAAGTAGGTCAACTACCCCGCAGCACTCGCAGTCAGAGCTAGATGGTAGGTCTTTAAATGTATTGTGTGGCGATGCGGTGTGCGAGAGAGTGAGTCTGTGCGACAAAGCTGTGAACAGTAGCGGGTGCGTCGATAATTTCGAAACGCAGTGGTTCGATGATTTGAGGGGAAAGGTAGTAAAACCGACGTGGAAAAAATTCTAGAAAAACGAAGTATTTTGTCTATAAAAAACAACGACAATTTGTGTCTGCCTCGCGCGTTAGCTTGCGGTGAAGTATTTATTCGAAAAGACGCGACACCCGAATGGGCTAAGGAATGGCGCGACATAAAAGAAAAACTTGCGCATCAAAAATATTGCGCGTCGCGATTAATGGTAAAAGCGGGGATTGAAATCGCGCCAGATCGTGGATGCGGGCTCCGCGAACTCGAAAAGTTTCAAACATTTTTTCAAAAACAGAAAATAGCAATTCGCGTTTACGTTTACGAAACTTTCGGTAACAAAGATACACCACTATTTTTCGACGGTACGCAATTTGGGGCGTACGAAAAAGTTATTAACGTAATGGCATATCGCGAACGCGAACATTTCGATCTAATATTAAATTTATTAGCTGTGCGTAGTGGATTATTTTTTTGCGAACGTTGTAATTTTTCGTACAAGAACATAAACCAACACGCCTGCGAAGCCATATGTGACGCATGTTTTGGTACGCCGAGATGCAGTGTTTCTGAAAATAAAAATATTAATTGCAAACGATTGCGGGCGTCGTTTTTACAACGATGTATGTTACAAATATCACCGTCAATAGGTTCTGCGGTTCGAAGTAAAAAAAATCTTGCAAAGCGAAATTTAAGTAGAACGTTATGTTCGAGTTATTTTGTTTGTAAAACTTGTCATCGCATCGTTAATAATTTAAAAAAAAAACACGAATGTGGTAAATTTTATTGTAAAACTTGTCGCGGAATTCACTCGTCAAATGATTTGTGTATGATGCAAACCGTGACACTCAAACAAAAAACAAAAACTCACTCCGAGAACTGTTTTATTTTTTATGATTTCGAGACACGCGAAGAAAAACAAAATGAAAGCGCAGTAAAAATTTTAAAACCAATTTTGTGTGTTGCGCAAGTATGCTGCGACGTCTGCTTTTCGGACGAATCGTCGAATCTGTGTGCTTTTGCGGAGTACGCGAGCATGTGTATACAGGTACAAACTGCGTCGGACTCTTTCTCGATTTCGCGATTCGAGAAAAGAAAATCGGCTTCAACGCGTTTATTTGTATAGCTCATAATGCCAAAGCCT
>JACCIB010001521.1:0-30413 GCA_018906965.1 Philotrypesis tridentata | reverse complement strand
TTAGCAGTAGTCATATCTAAATTTGAATTATGATCAAGCGCATTGCTTTTTCTTTTCAAAGTTGATAGAATTACATCACAATGACTTTTGCGGACAGTTAGTGGATCAATGTTCTTATTAGCAACTTTCTTCGATTTAAGAATAGCCTGATTGGCTTTTCTTTCCGAGTTCGTTTGAACATTATTATTTGCATATTGATGTTCATGAGTGATTGAACTGTCAATATTTGTATTACAAACTTTAGCAATCAAATCAGAATTATGAGAAACCACACTTTTTTCTTTTTTACTGTCGCAATGTTGATCGAAGCTGTCATTAAAACAGGAAACTTTATTTATAGAATTTAGTACGGAATTCGTTACTGGATGATTATTCAACAATTCACCGTCGGTATCTTTCTGCAAATCGTCACTATGTGGATTGATATATTCATTGAAGTCTACATTTGTAAATTGAACATTGCAATGATTAACGTTTTCATTAACAATTTTATTTGAATTATTATCAATAGCATTTAACGATTCAATGGACTTTAATTGAACAGTGCTATTGTTTCCGTGATGATTAAAATAATCATCTTCATTTGTTAATTCAGATAAATAAGAATCAATGCTTGTTCCAATTTTGTTGCGGTCTTCAATGTTACATTTTTCTTTATTTATAGTATTCCATTGATCATCATCCGTAACCTCTATAAATTCATATAAAATTATTTCTGTATGTTGTTCACTTTCGCTATCAACATTTTCGATCGTTAAAAGTTTATTATTATCAACTACATCACTACATTGGCTAAGATTTAATTTTGCCGTATTGTTAACATACGACTGCGCTTCGATTCGCCTAGTAAAATATAAAATGTAATTAATTGAAGCACAATTTATATATTTTTAAAAAATTGTATATAAATTATATAAATAATATAATTCTAGAATAATAATAAATAAATTTTATTATTTGTGTTAAATATAGTAGGTTCCCACGAAAAGTAGCATATTTGAAACAAAGTATAGAAGAATACCATTATTTATATTGTTACCTATAAAAATTATGTATTCAGAAATTAGCAATCGGGGACAGCTATTGGCATGCGTATGACTGATGTCCAAAGCAGCTAATGTAACCTTAGACATGCAAGCTCAATACGCGTTTGAAGCTTATGAGCAAAGCTTGCTGATTTCTCGAATAATAACCCGGGATGTACACTTTATTCTTCCCATAATAATAGTATAGTAAATTTTTTATTTTTTTATTTATTATTCATCAATTTTGAACCCTTTACGATATAATATATTATAAGAACTATGTAAGGTGACAACCTCAAATATGTCCTCAAATTTGCTAAAATTCGTAGGAACCAACAATTTCAAATAGAATGTATGATAGAAATGTTCATTTTCAGTACCATACTCAATTGAAACCAGATCATTGTTTCTAAAAGAAATCATACAGTTACAAATGTTTCTTTTTACATAGATGCAAATCAAAATCCTTTCATTTACTCTTTTGAATATCGACATTCCAAAGTCAACCAATAATGAAAATTTCTACCATTACTGTTAAAGATGTAATTTTAAATTCAAAATACGGTTTTCAAAATAGTATACTCTTATAATTTTATATAACTAGAGATAAGTTCAACTTTTATGAACTACGTAAAAGTCGCGCAATCTAATATGTTATAGAATAGCATGAGTAATGCATATATAGATTAACCCATTAACGCTCAAAATGACAGTTTTCGATAACACGTAAAGAGAAAATTTTCATATAGACTTACTATTGCACTGAAACAAACTTGTTTTCAGACTTGAGGAACCACGCATTATTTCCATTTGGATCTTAATGCCATTTGCAGAATCGGTTTTATTTCCATAGACAAAAGTAAAGAGATAAAGATTATTTATTAAATATTCAATAGAGCACCCTTTAATCCATTGAAAACAGTGGTTCCCAAGTTTTTTCTGTACAAATTCTTTATATATGATGACGATTTAAACTTTGGTAACGAAATCTGTAATTCTGGCCGTTAATGAATCTCTATTTTGATTATTACAAGCTTACATATGATACAAGAAGAGTAAAATATACCAAGCACGTGATACATGTTGTTCAATGCTTTGATATGCATTTTTGAGGAAATTAAATGGTGATTTTTTGTCTTTCTTCAAATGCTCATAACCTTTAATTCAACCATAAGTTTTGAGCAGAAACAATTGCTTTGAAGATCAATAGCTTAAATTAAAGTTCTTTTCGTTTTGTATTTACTCTATGACTAATTATAATTTTTAATATCCTACGAAATAAATATATTTCTATGGTTTTACGAATTTGCCCCAATATTTTACGAATGAACCCTATACAAAGGGGAAATTTCGAAAATAAAACTTTTTGTAAAGGAAATACAACCAATTATTGTAAGTCTCCAAAATATACAAAACATTTTTTTTATACAATGTTGCATAAAAATTTGATTTCTGTATAAGCGCGGGATTTTTCAACAATTTCACTAGAAATATATCTACTTTGAAAAATAACCCAAGAAATTTGTGCCACTCTTTCCTAAATGTACGCAAAACAATATCTTATATGACTTGCAAATGTCCTTTTTTTCGTTAAGGTTGTTCGATATCAATTTCAGAAGGTAATTGAAAACATGAAAATAATATATATATAATTTTGCAAATAAAATTTAAAAAAATCTATAATTCAATATCATACTTTTTACTTTCTCGAAGAGAATTTTGTAATAATAACATTTTGAGTTTGATTTTCTTCCACGAGTGCGTAAAAATCATGTCAACGTAGCGATTTTTTAGGTTAGAATGACATAAAATCTTATATACACTTCTTTACATGAACAAACTTTAAATTAAAAGAAATACATGTTTTTTTTCTTAAACTTAGAAAGATTTTGCTTGTTTGAATCCAAAATGTCAAAGCCAAAAAAAGAAATTATTCAAGAACTTTAACCTAAGTTTTGTAATCAGTGTTTAACAAAATGTAAAAGGTCAGACATAAAGGTTATGCCTCGATGGTAACCTTATTTTATTATGAATGTTATAATTAAGTTTACTTCTGAACGTATTTATAAAACCGGATTTTGAGATTCTCTTTACCTTTAATGCAAATTAATTGTATTAAAATGTACATACTTATTACGCCAAGCATGGCGACGAGACCGTTTACGAGATGGGTATTGCTGCCGATTTGCAATTGGTTTTTTCTTCGACTTTTCCATGTAATGATGTTATTACATAATAACAACAATACGATACACAATTCTAAAATATTGTTCAGGAGAAGGAACGTATTACTTGTGTCCGTAATCAGCGTCCATCCGGTAAACCTAATACTCGCTGGGTGCGCAGATGGTAGCGCCCTCACTTAGTATTCCCGCCACATGTAAAAACTTATGCAGATATGACATCGAATAGTGCAAGCAGGCGCCATGAGCGACTCAGTTCCCTCTTTTCCATAAAACTACGCTTTACAAATATCATCAGTGCCAATCGTCCCCTCCAATTACATTCACCAAGTAACTTCATCTTATTGAAGGCACTGAATAGCGACGACAAAGGCTTTGTAATGGAATTTTTATTATGTACTATGCAAACAGTAGCGCGCTATGCACTATCTAATATTTTGTTTTATTTTTTTGTTTTGAGTCGCATCCCCTTTCGGTATTAGCGACTCTCATTCCCTGTGTTTTGCGAGTCCTCTATTAGTGCGTTCAGTCCACTATTTAGCAACTTGCAAATCCACAAAAGAACAGGGACCTACAGTTTTATGTGCAGTGAAATATTCACGTTGTACACAGTGAAATCCGAACCACTAGAGCTCAGATGTATAGACACTTATGTAAAAAAAGACGTGCCCCTAAGGCTTGAAGTTTGAACCCAGGACTTCTGGATTACTAGCCCGACACTCTACCGATTGAGCTATCGTCGCTCTTTATCTAATTTTTGTCATGATTTATTTAGACTAGTAATACTCGAAAATATTATGTGTTTATATTGAGCCATATAAACACTTGAATATAATTATATTAAAATGCCATATAAAATTGCATAAAAATATGTATTGAAAGTGGATATCCATGGCTCTCGACCAATCTCGACGCATGTGCAGAACAGGAGTCAATCACATACAATCTTGACGTACGTCGCAACATCTGATCATGACTTTTCCGGTCGTGAAATTGTTCACACGGAAGTCGTGACATTGTTGCCACTTATTAGTATGTACGGAGCCAATAAATAATTGTACTATAATATATTGAAGATTGTTAATCTGTATTCAGACAAGCAAGTAAATTACAGTGGAATTGGTAGTCTTCACTAATTTTTTTATTATTAAGACAACAAACATGTTACATAATACCTTAATAATCGAAACATATTTTGGTGAATCCATTATAAAAAAAAAATTTATGTCTAAAAGAGGAAAATGATATGTATCCTTCAGTCCTGAATAAATGAATAATTGCATAAAAAAAGAATGATCTTGACAAGACACGAATAATCGAATTAACATAAATCTTTTGAATTCCTGAATTGAAATTTAACCCATTAAGTCCCAAATTGCAGAAATTTCAACCTAACATTCAAGCTTCAATATTTTGATGAAAACAACCAAAAATTTATTGGGGAATAGTCACTCCTACTATTTTCGGGTATTCCCGACACGATGCAATGGTTAAAAAAATTGTGGAAATTATTTTTCAGTTAATAATAAACGAATTAAAATAAAAAATGCGTTTTTTTCAAGCACATTATTTTTCAATCGAAATTTAGAGGGGGAACCAATTTTATTTTTAATGTCGCAAATATCCACAAAAGTGCACTAAATATCTGAGCTTTCCAAATCTGACTCGGGTTTTTTACTACGATTTTTTTTCACAAAATGGCAGCGGTTCTTGTGAAACAGGGTGATGCTGATCTTCGTGATTTTTTTTCTCGAAAAATATCACCTTAACGAAAAAACGTTACAGAATGAAAAGTGCTGAGAATTACTCAAGGAATACGTGTGAATTATTTTGAAAATTTTTTAGCAAATTTTGAATTTTTTCAAATTTCAATTTTTTGAAAAATTTCAAATTGGCTCAAAAATTTTTGAAAAAAATTGTAGGTATTCCTTGAACGATTATATGTACTTTTTATTCTATAAAATTTGATTGTAAAGTTCATTCTTCCCCACAAAAAATTATTATATAATAATTTCGTAAAAAAATTTTTCTAGGGAAGAATGAACTTTACAAACAAATTTTATACAATAAAAAGTACATATAATCGTTGAAGGAAAACGTACAATTTGTTTCAAAAAATTGAAATTTGAAAAAATTCTAAATTTGCTCATAAATTTTCAAAAAAATTCATACGTATTCCTTGAGTAATTCTCAGCACTTTTCATTCTGTAACATTTTTTTTTAAGATGATATTTTTCGAGAAAAAAATCACGAAGATCAGCATCACCCTGTTTCACAAGAACCGTCGCCATTTTGTGAAAAAAATTCGTAGCCAAAAACCCGAGTCAGATTTGGAAAGCTCAGATATTTAGTGCACTTTTGTGGATATTTGCGACATTAAAAATAAAATTGGTTCCTCCTCTAAATTTCGATTGAAAAAAAAATGTGCTTGAAAAAAGCGCATTTTTTATTTTAATTCGTCTATAATTAACTAAAAAACATTTTTAACAGTTTTTTAACCATTGCATCGTGTCGGTCATACCCGAAAATAGTAGGAATGACTATTCCCTAATAAATTTTTGGTTGTTTTCATCAAAATATTTAAGCTTGAATGTTAGGTTGAAATTTCTGCAATTTGGAACTTAATGAGTTAAGAAAGTATTTTAAACGAAATTATCGTCAGTTGTAATTTCCATATATTTGTCGTGCCCGGTAGATATTCATCGTTGCAGTCCCGGTAGATATTCATCGTTGTATTCTGATGTTTACCAAAGTTTTTTACTTCATGAGATAAATTACAAGATCATAAAAAATAAATTGCCTCGAAATTCCTTGTAGAGACTGACCATGCTACATTTCACTGGATCGGGATGGTTTGTTCATGTGACCTACATACAAAATAAATTATATTAAGATAATTTGACAAATATATGATTATTTTTTATAAATCGAAATACTTATCAATTATTGAGTACATTTCCTGTTATTAATTGCAATAACGGTAGCCTCTTAAATAGATATGTGTAAACGGCTACAACTACTTCAAATGCTTCAGGTTAGACCTTGGACGTTCCTCATTTATACCAGTGTGTTTCATGTTATGGACGAAGACATTATAGGTAACAAGAGGCCATAGACGATGTCTCAATATTGTAACACGTCAGCCAAATATTTCAATTACTTCAAAACATGTGCAACACCTATTTTTAATTATAAAATAAAATTATATAAATTAGTATTTTGAAATTACAAAGAACTTAAAGGTTCGAATTGAAAGATAATATTGAAAAATTGAATTTGACTAAAGCGGGTTATTTTTAAAATGTGCTAGTTTTCTTACAAAGCGACTACATAAAAATGAAGGTATATTAAATTAATATAAATATGTTCTTACCGTAACTAGAATAAAAGCAAAAATTGGCTCAGTAGTGTATATCTGCGACTTGTGGAACGTTCCGCGTAAGATGTACTTAGTGCCGAAAAATGAGGCTATCGTCGGTCGAAGACAAATTCTGTGCCAGTACATGCCTCTTGGTAGGGCCTCTTGGGTTGGGTTAAGCGATACTTCACCAATTTTTGAGTGTCCTGATGAGGGATATTTAAGTCCTCGAATCCATCAGCAATTAATTTTTCTAATAAAAAGAAAGTTTTCATTTATGTGTATGTTTAATTTATTGTATAATAAAATAAAATCAGCAGAACATTTGATGGACACCAGACGATTTCAATGTAGCCTTATGGCAATCATGTACATTAAAGAGACGTTTCGTGGATTATGGGTAGAGAACAGCTCTAAAAAATTGTACAACTTTGACTCTCAAAAATGAATCTTTAACAAAAAAATGCTAATTCTTACCAAATATCATTATGTTGATTGCAGCAATATTTTCCTTGATTGTGCTTAACAGCATCATTGTTGTGAAAACTTTTACCAACATTAGTAATCTGTCTCATCATAACTCGTCCGTGATGATGTATTAATGCGATGATAAAGTGATTTACAATAGATGAATGCTTACGTAACACTTGCATTATATCACATGATTTTATGAAAATGATTAATTTATCTTCAAAATGAAGAAAAATAAAATGGTAATAAACAATTCTGATAATAGCACTGTATGACATACATTCATAGTTATACCTTGCAGAAAAATACAACTTAGGTCACTGTAAATGTACTGACAAACTACTCAGGTCACTATAAATGCACTATTCTATTTTATCATTTAAAAAAGCTCCTCCTACGCTTTTTCATATAAGACGCAACCAACTTCTTTGAAGTATCTTCGTCTCCCCAATAAATAAATATAAAAATTTATAATTATTTGTCAGTACTGGTTTTAAGTTGTACATGAAATATAGTTCAATATTATATTTAATTAACAAGATAGCAGTCATATTTTTATTTTAGAAGTACACGAAAACAGAATGCCAATTAATTATTAATAGCTGTGCATGACTAAGTCCACACTTAAACCACGAATATCAGTTATCTGATAATCGCTGTGCTCAGGTGTTTATATACGCCGAGTTGTATAGTACTTCATAAGTCACTGATAATGTACTACTATCTTTGTTTTCATTTAAAGAAGCTCCTCCTACGCTTCTTTGCGTGAGACGCAACCAACTTATTTAAAGTATCTTCGTCCCCCCGATAAATAAACATAATAAAAATTATTAATTATTTATTTATACAATTTTGTACTAGTCTCAAGTTATATATGTAATATCATCAAATATAAAATTCTTTTCATTAACATGATAACATTCAAAATTTTATCATAATGGTATAATAATCAATTGCTTCATTAATAGCTTCATAATAATTACTAGATACGACTTATTTTCAGCAATTCATGACTGAATTGTACATGGGTAATCCATGAATTCAGAAGCAGACAGATGCAATCATATAAAATGAAACAAGGAATAGCATGCCATGAATAAAAAAAAATTAATACGTTTAACCACTGAGATGCTCTGTGCATCTATAAGAAACTTATGTTTTGAAGCGTTTCCTCATTGCATTGTTCAACATATAAGAACACACATTAAACAAACTAAACATTACGGATTATTTTCAATGTATTTTAAGATTATAATCTGCAAAGATGCTCTATGCATCTACGCGCAGGTGATTAATTTTTGAAATTTATTATTGCTTAGTACATTTTGTAAAAATTGAAGACGTTACTCTAAAAAAATGTATACATGCAAATCAAATTATTTAACAAATTAATTAATCTGCAAAGATGCTCTATGCAGCTATACGCATGTAATTAATTTTTTTAATTTATGATTATCGTGAGTGTTTAAAAATTTAAGACGTTACTCTATAGAAATATATACATGCAAATTAAATTACTTAACAAATTAATTAATATGCAAAGATGCTCTATGCATCTATACTCATGTAATTAATTTTTTAAATTTATGATTATCGTAAGAGTTTTTTAAAAATTAAAGACGTTGCTCTATAATAATATATACTTGCAAATTAAATTACTTAACGAATTAAGTAATGAGTAAAGATGCTCTGTGCATCTACACGCATGGAATTAATTTTTCAAATTTATGATTATTGTGTGCATTCTTGTAAAATTAAAGACTTACACTGCACACACATCTGATGTATACAATACTGATTAAATTACTGCACATATCAAGTTGTTTGTCCAGATGCTCCATGCATCTATATGAAGGCAATTAATTTTTTAAATGGACTATCATTACATTTTTACATAGACGTTACTCCCCAGAAATGTCTTGTGCATATATATACATTAATCATTTATTCTTTTACTATTAATTAAACAACAGCAGTCACTTGCAGTAAACGAAAATTCGAACATTTAAGTCATATTCTGCACAAACCAGAGATGCTCTATGCATCCTGAAGCAGTGCTGAATTGCAAATATTTATTACTTATTTATTGCATAATTTATTGTATATTATTATTCATTATAATTACCTATTAAGCAAACGAAGTAAATGCAACATTGTTCAAAAATTTTAATTTAATCACTGGCTTTATTCCGCAAAAATGCCCTGTACATTTATATGGAGATAGACTTTTTAACAAATAAATTCATTCTTGACTGTTTATGATATTATAACCAAGTGGCATTTAGTTTTAAGAACAAAATATAACATTACATTCGATGTCTATAAAGATTGTTCTCTACTTGGATGCTCTATGCATCTAAACGTAAAATACTTTATTGTAAAAATAGCCTACGTGTTCAATGTATACTTGAAAAATTGTTTTATATTATAAGTAGTTGGTATTAAATAATAAATGGTAAATGGTCTTTTAAAAAAGTGATAGCCTTTGGGTCTAAGCATTTCAAATGTGATTCTGATTGGTTGCCATAATTAATTGTTCATTTCTAGTGCTAGTCGCCAAACATAACCCACGTCGTGAATGAGCCTTGATTGCTCGTATAAACAAATCAGGTAATTTTATTTTACTTCCCAGCAGTGTTGTATCTATATAAATTTTTGTTTAGTACTGCTTTTCAATTGTATCTGTAGTTTATAATTTATAAATTTAAAAATTTTAATTTTTTTAATTGTTATTTTACGACAGAAAAACTTTTAATTTTCTTTATGTTTCTTTTGATGCTGTAGGAGATATCTTGTCGAAGCAAATTTCCGTCCACAATGGCACTCTGGTTTACCATTGCATTTTTCTAAATGCTTAACAAGAGTTCTTTTCAAAAGTCGTAATCCACATTTTTCACAATTAACTTGTTTATTGTCTATGTGCATTTCTGTAACATGACGATTAAGATTACTTTTAGTAATTAATTTATCACAAAACTCGCAAATGATATGTGGTTCTGTTTTTTTATCCTTAGTTTGAAAATTGACTTCACCATGCATTTGATTGTAATGTAAAATCATGTTTTCCTTCCGCATAAAGGTTTTACCACATGTTTCATTTTTACAGACAACTGGCTTCACATTATGAATCTTAACATTATGTTCAGTTAATTGTTTACAAGTGTAGATGTGACTACCGCTAATGCAACCATCCACAACACATCTATAACTTTTTTTTTTGCTATGTACCAACTTTTTTTTCTCTATAGGTCGTTTTAAAATTTCCTCCACAGTTAAGCGTCCTCTATTTTCACAATTACAAATTGTTACAGAGGATCTTGCAATGGAGGCTGGGGTACCATAATTTATCGCTTCGGCAATAGTCACACCGTTATTTATAACAGCGTGTAAAACACATTCACTTATATATATCAAATCACCGGCTTCCTGAACATAAAACTGGATAGGGATGTTCCATTGTCTCAATAAGTTTGGACTAATTATAAGTCCAGGCTTGTGAAATAGTTCACATTCTACGTCTGGATTTATTTTCTTAGCCAATTCTTTTGAAAATTGTTGTGGAATAAAAGCATATACTTTTGATTTTCCACTTAATGATAAATTTATGCTTGGTAGATCACCATCTTCATTGTGAAATACCGTAGCACTGCCAGGTCCTGAAATATACCACATGGGTGAAGTTACACCCTTTACATCTTCTGTACCATTTTCATTGATGGTTGATTTAAAAAATTTCAGCTTCGTTTGTCCATTTGGAGCCACGAGACTATCTCTACCATACAATGATGTAAACTCACCATCCCTACTTTGACTAAAAAATGTATCGAAAATTCTCAAACCATAGTCATTGTCTGATTCATGAGGATATCGTTTCAGAAATTCTGAACCTTCTTCACTCATTTTAATCAGATCTTGTAGGTTTTGATTATTTTTCGATTGTAAGCAAACCTCGTGAATGTCAGTTTTGACAACATAAACTTTCTCTTTTAAAACAACAATTTTATTGTCTTTTAAATGAGCAGTTATGTCAATACTGTCATTATGAGACAGTACAGATTTAAATACAGTAACAGGAACTCTGTTAACCGTACTTTGCATTTCTTCAATATATTGCAAGGCTTTTTGCAAGTTCATATTTTTCACAATACGAACAAAATCTGTTCGCAGAATATTACTCATAGATGCTGAGTTCATCGTCGTGAGAGCCAGCCCTAAAAATAATAATTACTTTTCAAGTTTACAGAATAACACAAATAAACCATAGTATAGAATATTAAACTGCTAGTAATTCGTAGACACATAATTGCTTCAAAATGTCCTCCCGTTTTTTTGAGGGATATCTTTAAGAAAAAAATTGCCTATTATTGCATACACTTTTGGTTGAAATTCAACTATACAAGAAATACAATGACGCATTCATTTTTAGTCCAAATTTAAAATATTGCTAGTTATTAAAAACGACAACGAATGAACAACAAAATTAAGTTTACAAAAAACAGATTGTAATCATGTTGATTAGTAATAGCAGTTATTAGTAAATCTACTAAAACTACTCACTTGAAATTTAAAACGTGATGGATTTAGATAATATTTTTCTTAAAGATATTTAAAAAAAAACTAGAGAAGCAACAAAGCAATGTATCGAGAACCGATATTAAATCGCCTATCCCTAATTATTCAAAGTAATTTTATAAAGGACAATTATAAATTATAAAGGGAACTATTAACTAACTATACATAGTCATGCGTAAATTGTACTAACTTTACAAAGATACTTTTGAAGTCATGTTAGGGGACTAACTCTGGTATAAATATTTCAAATTTCTTGATCAAAAAATTTTCAGAGATAAAATATCATAATATATTTGTTTAATTATTATTTATTATGGATTTATATTAACCCAATAAGTCCTGTATGGACGAAGTTTCACTTCACGTTTTCAATGCTTATATTTTATGTGAAAATTAATTGTCAAAAAATCTCAATAAGTGTATTCGATGTAAAATTTGATGAACTTTCAGAAAATTTAATTGTTGAACACTGCCACATGTTTTTTTTTACAAAAAACGTAGTTTTCTTAAGAAAAGAAAATTTTATTTCGATTTTTTTAATGGAATGCATTTCAGATTTTATGAAGTACAGAAAACGTGTCGTCGAGACCTAAGCTTGAAAATGTAATGACTCAGGTTTTGAAAAAAAAATAAAATTAAAAATATACAAAATGGCAGCTGAAACGCAGAAAAATAATAAAAATCTTCTAATAAACAAGTTATTTAAATTGATTAAAAAACACGCTGGAATTTTTCAAAAACATTAGAAGTGTTATCAAATTTTTCCAAATTTGGAAATTTTCAAAAATTCTAAAATTTTCCAAACAGTTCTAGAAAAATTCCATCACGTTCTTTGATCAATTTTAAGAACATTTTCTTTACAAACATTTTTTTATAAAGTCCCTCATAGTTGAGTAAATAATTCCGACAATCTTCAACAAATTAATTTAATTTACTCAACAATCATCGATTTAACAAACAAATGTTACTTAAGAAAATGTTCTTAGAATTGATCAAAGAGCGTCGTGTTTTTTTTATAGAACTGTTTGGCAAACTTTAGAATTTGTCAAAATTTTCAAATTTTAAAAAATTTGATAACACTTCTAATGTTTTTGAAAAAATTCCATCGTATTCTTTAATCAATTTTAATAACTTTGTCTTGAGCAAAGTTTTTCTCTAAAGTCCATCTTGTTTGAGTACAAAATCCCAGAAGACTTAAGATTTTTCTGCATTCCAGCCGCCTATTTGTGTTTTTAAATTTTTTTCAAAATCTCAGTCATTACATTTTCAAGCTTAGGTCTCGAGGACACGTTTTTTGTACTCCGATCATAAAATCTGAAATGCATTCCATTAGAAAAATCAAAATAAAATTTTTTTTTCTTTTGAAAACGATGTTTTTTTTGTAAAAAATCATGTACAGTATTCAACAGTTAAAGCTTTTAAAAAATCTAATACAAAATTCTGAAAGTTCATCACAGTTTACATCCAATACACTGATTAATATATTTTTGACAATTAATTTTCACATAAAATATAAGTATTGAAAACTTTAGTGACAATTTGTCCATTCAAGAATTAAGAATGTTCTCAAAATTTGGAAGATTTTTCGAAAAATCAAAAATTGATGACTTGTAACACATTTTGTTTTTATACAATTTTTATAAAGAACATAGTTTACGAGAAACAAAATCTGTGAACATAAAACTAAAAAATGTTCATTTAGACCTCGAGGCAACTTTTGCAATCAGTCTTGTACCTGTAAAAAAATTTTAAAAGGTGGAAATATCAATTTTAAAGAATTTTTATAGCACTGTGTGATCTAAGTCCGCACCTATGCCACGCTCATCAGTGACCTAAGTAGTCCATCATGGCACCATGCTAATTACCTTCATTACGCTCGGGCGATAAGCTCACGGTGCCTGATTGAACGTATACAGCACACGTGATCTAAGTTGTCCTTCATGGTACGACTGTAACCTCACTCGCTCATGCACTTATACACATCGTACCATAAAGGACTACTTAGGCCACTTGTAGCGTAATGTACTATTTCTTAAATTGATTTTTTTTAATGTTGTATGATTATATTAAATTATAGACAATTATAGACAATTATTATAGACAATTTCAGAAAATTTGAGCCCCTGCGTTTTGTTCGGGCAAATTGATTAGATAATAACGGCTTCAACTTTTGTGTCCGAATTTGCGTTTCTGGACATTAATGGGTTGAGAAAAGAAGAGCAACGTCGCGAAGTGCTTTAACTGCGACAAAACAGGACACAAGAGCCAGGGCTGTTCAACTAAAGTCGAGGGCTTCAAATGCCATAAATGTCAAAAGAGAGGCCACATAGCGAAGGATTGCCAGAACGCAGTGTTCAACCTCATGCAGAAGATCGCTGGAGCGACGTCGAGAAGACGCACGCAAGACGATGTCCAACATGTAATTACAACAGTAGGCGTGACACGAGGTAATGCACAAATGGAACGCGTCAATACCATCGTCGCTGGAGTAATGCCTAGACTATGCGCCGAAAATATTAATATTATTACATTAGTCCACAAAAATATTACATTGGTCCAGAGCAAAAGACAATTTACGGCACGTACCAGCAAGCATTCGGAACAAACTCATAAGAGCTTTTTTTTTAACTTTTTTTACAGAAAATTTTCCGTACAATCTGGTGGTGAAACCCATTTTCCCAGTGAAATATGCCACTTTTCTGCAAATTACCCATGTACCAAATCGATTTTTTGTATTTTGACACTTTAAACAAAAATTATTAAAAAAATGCATGCATATGAACATTTGCTGCTTAAATAATAAGAAATAACAGTTTTTTACTTATGAAAAGCATCGATCAGCGAAATAACATGCATAGAAATATGCCAGTCGCGAGACTTGAACGCTTTTTAACTGTTTTTTGGATACTAACAAACGATTCGATGTATATATTGCACATGAATCGAAAGCTGATAAGCTGACGAATACGTGTATTACAAATTTATATGGTAAAACGATCCGAGAAAAAAGTTTACGGCTTGTGAAATATATATTTTATAAATTACAAACAGAACTGTAAAAACTCATTTTACCCTATACTTCATCTCAGGTCGCCGCGGCTGCCGATACGATTCTCGGACGCGCGCTACGATTTTCTTCAAGTTTCCGTCGACGTTTTCAGTGTTTAAATCAACGTATCGCAATCGGGTTTTTTGCGCTTTACATAGTTTTTGAACCGAGGAGTCTCATATGAGCATTTATTTTATCAAAATAACACTCTTTATCTAAGATATCTATGCTACAAGTTGCTGCTTTTATTCAAATATTCAATACGGACGCGCAGTAGGCCAACTTGTAACATCAATAAAAACATTATTAATTTAATAAATAATAAAGAAATGTTATACACATAAACATATGCACGTTCTTTCCATACATATTGCTTTATTTTATTGAGAAATGTTAAAAATGAAATTTCATAGGAGGGAATGGATCCGTGTACGTTGCAAAGTTAATAACAAATTAGTACAATAATGTTGTACAGTCAGTATTCGCAAAATTATTATTTTTTGCATACCAATTCACAAATGTTTACAAATAATAAAAACAAGATTGATTAATTTTTCTATTCTTATTGTTTATCAATGTTATGCAAAGCACTTTATAGCAAAAAGTTTTGCAAAAAACCGTTTTAATACTAAATTATATACCTATAAATGAAAAAACGAGTGACAACGAATTTTTAACTTACCAATTTACCGACTGAGACAAATGAAAGCTCAAGCGAGTGGTAATTCGTCTATAATCCGGTTTTTCAAATTTTCATAAACATTTTCTAATTTTTAAAAACAAATTTTCTAATTTCATCAAGTAAATTTATTTTACAATTACTTAGTTTTATAAAAATTATTTAGTAATTTTATCAAAGTTTAGTGTTTACAATTAAAAATTGTACGAGTGAATTTATTTTGACAAATAAAAAGTTCATTCAAGATGAGTCCCAACTCGAGGTAGAGTGCCTGGATCATCTGCACATAGACAACATACATTTGGAAGAACGAACAAAAAAGGAAAGTTTTTTTCCATGGGAAAAAATAAGAAGAAAATATACCATCAGCATCCAACTAGTCAGCGCAAACACCTGCAAATCATTAGAAATCATCATTAAGAGCATCGAGTACCAATTCCACATCAAGAAACCATCAGCAACGACAAGTAACTATGGTGGCCAGTACTTCCATCAACATTTGGAACGCTGCAGCAAAAATCTGATCCTCCGTCAAGATCCAGACAGAAATAAAGGAAAATACAAAGAAGCTGGTATTATCAAAAACAGAATATTTGACATTCTCTTACTGTACCCAGGATTACAGGAATTTCTGGCCTGTGAAGCCTGTGGTAGGGATGTCAAATTTGATGAAATCGATACAAGAGGTCTCGCCACTACACTATTAGCCACTTGCACCGGATGCCACAACCTAACTGCTCTGAGGATTGATCAGTTGACAAAGTATTATGGCAATGCCATTGGAGGCCATAATAATTCAGCTGAAAAAATGTCCAATGCCATTTGGGCAACATTTTTTCACAAACAGTCAACTGATCAGGAGCGCAAGCACCACCTTTGCCCAGTAGGAACACGAAGTTGGTGCAAATGACAGGTAGCCAAGGCCAACAACAACCTGAAGAACTTTCACCGCAAAGATTTCATTCCTCTTGTTGTTATGAACGCAATTGAGCAAATTTACAAAGACTTGACGGATTCTGGCTTGCTTGAGAGATGCATTGGAGGCTACACACTAAACAACAACGAGAGCTTCAACCAATCTGTGTGGAAGATCATCCCCAAGCACAGTTTTAGTAGTCTTGCAGTTTTGAAAATTGGAATCTATATTGCTGTCTCTTCATTCAATGATGATAAAGCTGGAATCCTGGACATCATGAGCAGACTTGGCAATCAACCTGGATCATCTGCAATCAACTGGACCGAGAGCATGGATGAAGAAAGACTTTTCTGGTCCGACACGAAAGCAGCTGAATCTACATTGCAAGCACGCCAAGCTCGAAGGAAAAGAAATCATCCAGATGATGATTCTTACAGAGCTGGTGTACATTGGAACCATAACCCTGCATTTCACTGACATACACTACACATATATGCTTAACCCTACATCACACTTCCTATCACACAATAATACACGAAATCTGCACCACTATACTTATACTGAAACATAAAATCATACAATTTTTTTCATTTTTTTTATAAACATAAATCACATGCAAACCATGAATAAACATGGTCTCTTTCTTGATACATGCAGACAGAATGCAGACTACAAACACAACAGCAAGCCAGTCAGCTGATGATCAGTAAAGTTGTCTGCTTTCCAGTATGACCTACTTTTCAGTCAGAATCTCATCTAAGATAAGGCCAATAGTTAAAGAAGAAAGAAGAAGAAGAATCTCATCTGGACAAGTTTCTATATAACCTTCAAATTGGTGCTCTTGCAGTGTATTTATTTGAAGCAAGAAAACTTCTAGTGAGTAATTCACAATTATTCATATAATGTTCAGTATAATTTACTTTATTATTTATTTTTATTAATTTTAGTATTTTTTTCATAGTATATATATATATACACAATAAATATTTGTCTGTTACACAAAATTTATTGTATATATGTATGAGAAAAATAATTTATCAAAAAATTTCTATTTTATAATTTAAAATAGAATATTCTATATTTTTCAGGTGACAGTGAAGTATTTTATATATATATCTATCCTGATTCAGGCCTGACCCCTTAATTCAGGCGACCAAGAAAATTTGCTGGAACGAGACCTAATGATGCAGTAGACTTAACTGCACAACCAAGACCTTCAACATCTGCAAGAAAACTTGAAACTTCAGCAGCAGAAGGCCTCTCCGGAGTCAAGAATAGAATTATTGACATCAATATTCTATTTCCTGAACTCTAAAATGTGTTGTGCTGCAAACAGTGTCATAGTGAAGTGAAGTTTTCGGAGTCAATAGTGTTTGGATTAGGATTTAAAATTGAAGTGACATGTGTTCGATGCAAAAATGTCTCCAGCATTAATTCCAGCAAAAAATGGAAGGCGATAGTAATCGTGCATGGGCTTTCGACATTTTGTGGCAGAATGGACTACCCTAAGCCCATAGCTCAGTCTGCTTATGATCCAATTAATCAGCAGTTGAGTGAAACGTGTGAAAGTGTTCAAAGGAGTGTGTCAAAGGAGTCTATGCAAGCTGCAGTCCAAGAAGAAAGGGACTCTACAGAAGATAGTGCTCTTGGATTGAACATTTCTGGTGATGGTTCGTGGAGAAAGAAAGGATTTTCATCGCTGCAAGGATTTGCCAGCATCGTGGGACAGTCCAGGCTAACACCATGGTCTCTCAAATCATGGTCTCTCTTTCCACAAGTATATTCAGTAAACACTGTCACAATAATATTTTTAAAACTATCGTACTGTTAAATTTCTGATTATCAAATACTGTAACATAATAGATATGAAAATCAAATGGACAGACCTTAATATCAAATCAATCACATATTTTGCTTTAACACCTTCAAACTAATTTACATTCTAAATTTTAGCCTTCCATATATGATGTATTTTCAATGAGGGCAAAAGCTTGATTTTGGGTTTGTATCCAAAAATTGTCCCAAAGTAAATTTTAATTCTAATTTGAAACCTATAGTAGCTAGAAAGCTGAAATTTGGAATGTAAATTTGTATGAAGGTACTAAAGCAAATTATGTCTTTGATTTGTCGTAGAAGCCATAAATTTGAATGAAAAGTTTTATAAAGTAGACTGAGTAAACACTGTCAAAGAAACATTTATCTCAATTGTAAAATAATTATTTGCTCTAGAATAAATTGTACTTCAATAAATAATACAAAAAATATCAAGTATAAAAGTTTGTAACCTAGAAACTTTGGAAAATTCTTTAACGTTATCACTTGCATAAACGATAGTTAAGTTATTGAACCATTGCAATTTCTACCAGAATATTAAGTACTGTGTACTCAAATACTATGTGTACTAAAAGAAAGAGCAAGTAAAACGGGATATACATTTAAACACATGTATAAATGAAAATATATGTTTGTACAAGGAAGCCTATTGCACATAAACAATTTTCCTTATAAATATAAAAATATTTTATTATATTTCAAAATATGTAAATATGAATACCTTTCAGTTTCTTGTAGAAAATGAACTTGATTATTTTGAGCAGATGGCTAAATATTCCCCGTAAAAGCCGAGAGTTATAAGTACGAAGGAAAAAGCTGTTGATACACCTTCAATAACAGTCGAACACTTGTAATTAATAAGTGGCTCTAATAGCACTTTTATTAACACAATTTTATTCGCTCAAACTATATGTTGTATTAAACAACTGCAAATAAATGTGCTTTGATAAAAAACTGTAACTAATCCTATTTCCTATCTTCAGGCAATGTATAGGTACGTACATGCGTATGTAAGCGCAAAGTGAGTGTCACAATTTCGCAACAATGTATCATATAGTTTTCTATTTCTCGTGTTTTTTGTTTGTACAGTTACTTCCCGCGTATTGGCGGTGGTGCTGCCGTGCACGGCCGAGCAGTGTACCTGACGCTGCCGGGCACGCATTTTTCCGTGCCGCATGATCGCGATCGAAATGCATCAAAATTATTGTGGAGAGGCTCCTGCAGTTGCTGCAAAAACATAGGGGTAAGCTTTACCTGCGACCGAGGTGGACTTGCCATTATTGGACCGTTCTTGACAAGTGATTGTGACCTTCTGCCCAGCTGCAACTTTCTTATACAGATATGGATGTGTCTTTCGCCATCATCAAATTGTTACGCTTGTACAGTTGCCTGGTATTTTTCTCTGCTTATATTTGTTCTACTAGATGTATCTCCAGTAAGTACTTTTTTAAATACATTAATAGTTACATAAATAAATTTAAATAAAATTTATCAAAAACTTTTATTTTTGTCTTTGACTGTTTTTAGGCTATGTGTTAAGCCAGTCTTAGCAATTTGTGTATAATTAATACATTCGAGAACACTATTGATAAACTAATCTATTAATGTAAAGAACCATGGTCAATGGTAGAATCATTAGACAATGTTTATCATATCTTTAGAATTGCCTCTATCGCTCAATGCTCCCAATATTTATCATATCTTTGGAATTGCCTCTATCGCTCGATGCTCCCAATGTTTATCATAATCTTTGGAGAGTTGTCTATTCGACATAGAGTTTAACATGGTTGATTTTACCATTGATGCCAGTCCTATATAAAAAGTGGAGATTTCAGTATATGAGTTTAGCTAATCTACTTAGCGTTCAAACCTGGAGTGGATTTTGGGTATAGACATTATTTTTTTCTTGTTTCATCTATTTCTATTTTTAAAATTTTTACTTTTATTGTTTTTATTTTAATAGACCAAAAATGAAGGCCTTTGCCTCATCTGCATCAAATACTTGGTGTTTGTTTTATTCGTGTTGCTTCTTGGTTATGCCCTTGTAGAAGTTCCACGAGGATTATGGAACTGAAGCAAACCACATTGAATTATAGCTATTTACAGTCATCACAAGCAGCCAATTTTGTAATTAATCCAGGGCACGCGTTCCATCGTCATCTAAATATTAATATTCAAAAGGTACCAGCAGAGCTCAAAGATAAAATGAATCGATGTCAGTTGCCGGAGAACAATCCTCTTCATGTACCATCAGAGAAAGCATTGATTCGATTACATAGAAATGTAAGTTCAAATAATAATATAAATAATACATAAAATAGCGCAAAAAGTATTGATGGTACTGAAATAAATTCTTCCAGACTATAAAATCATTGCAAACTCTACATAGAAACTCAGCACGGTATATTAATGGATGATGTTTTTGATCGAGAAGATATTTTGAGAAATCAAACTAGTTATTATACAAATTTAAGTCAACTTTTCCTATGCAACGTCCATTGTTACAACGTGTTTTATATAATCCTAGCATAGGTAATATTAGTATTTTAAAAATTCTTTTACGCAATCAAACTAACATTTTTCTTATTGCAGAATGGCACTAGAACTGTTTGATTAAAAGTTATGTACAGAAAGCAGCAGCAACTTTGTCAATAGCTGTAGTTTGGTCAGAAGTGACTTTCTTCAAAAAGTCCCGAGTATTATCCCTATTTGCTGTTTTTGTTAGTTCTGCAAAACTAAAGTATGAGTACTTTACAATCAAGGTAAAAAGTAAATTTTTATTTTAATTTAAAATTAGATTATTTTATTTCATGAGGACATTACTGTTTAGGTCTTATCCACGATGGTAATTGCATATTTATGTTACTGTACTTACTCTGAGTATTAAATTAATATTATTTAGCTGCACATCATCAAACTCATGAGTACACATTATAAAAACGCAAGTCTTGAAAATTCAATGTATCAATGTATATTCTGTTTAACTTTGTAGTATTATGGGTGATATTGTACGCGAAGAATTTAATTTATTATCAAAATTGTAGGTGGGTCACATGGACGTCATAAAAATTGTATCAGATGGATTCAGTATATATTTTCCTATGGGAATTCTTGTATTTTGTTCAGCTACTTAGTTTAGTCTTGGTAGTCACTTTCTGTCTGTGCTTGGATTTAAACAATTTTTAAGGGATGATGAACTTACAACAGATCTTGTTGAAGAAGGTAGAGAATTAATAAAGAGAGTTGCAACAATGACACATAACTTAATTGTTATGGATTGCGGAATTGTTCTCTATAACCATCAAACCGTCGTCGAAATTTTCAAGAGAGATTCCCAGGAAATACAAGAAACATGTCGCATTATCGAACATCGAGGCAAAGTACGGATACGGGTGTGTACAGAATTGATGAGTAGAAGTGTGATTATTTGCCACGTATAGCGAGTATTGTCGAGTATCTATAGAATACAAACCTCTCATAGAGGTGGAACGATTGCACATTGCATGAGCGTCATGCGTCATGAGAAGCTTTTGTTGCAATTTTGGATTTTTATTCCATTCGTGAAAGCTATACTGCCTGCTAGGTTTTAATGCATTGAAATTTGTCAAGTATTGCTTTTGTACTTCAATTGTATATATGATACACTTTCAAAAAGTTCATTATTGAATTGTTTTTGTTAAGTATACATTCTTTTTCAAGCTACATTCGTGTATGTTTTCAATTTTTACTTCGTACAAGAAACAATCAAATTAATATAATATATACCTGTTTATAAAGAATTTAAATTAAAAAATTGTATTATAATAATGTATATTGAAACTATTCATCGCTTAGAAAATGATTAATGTATAAACTTTTTGAATTCACTTTAGTTTTTAAATCTTTGTCAAACCTTAAATTAAATTATGAAAAAGAAAATCTTTAATATAACATTTATTAATCTACAACTAGAGTTATTTTGCAAAATTTGGACGATGTTAAAAAAATAAATGTTATGTTCTAACTGAATTGGTTTCATCGAATCATCGAAAGTTGAATGTCTGTCGTTACAATTTTCAATCACTAACATGGACTTTGTGAGGAGACGTTACTAATAAATTATTAATAGTACAATCGTTGAAACGAGATGAGTCCATCTAGTCGGCACGCGCTGGATTGTTGTGAGACTTCGACCCCATGTCGGAGTACAATGTGGTAAATAACTCATTTAGTTATAAGAATTATGGGGCTAACGATCGTTTCGAGCGGGGATTCCAAGGCGACGAGTACTGGACTTTTCCATGGATAATCCTGATAATATTTAAACCATCTTACAACGAATTTGATAGCTGTTCATTATCGCACGAAGACTATGCATAATAAATGGCACTTGGAAGTCGATTGCTATGAACTGAGCACTTATGGGCTTCTCGCAGGACTCTTTTAATTCCTTTATTCTAAATTAAACGATACACAACGATAGAACGCGCAGAGACTCGCCATGATTCCTCTGCACCGTTTTCATTTTTCGATCGTATTCTTTATTTTCATATACTCGTCGCTTTTTATTTTGAAAGCCATATATGGAAATATCAACGGAAATACACATCTCCGCGCGAGGAAGAAAAGATAATTATATCAATGAAAGCTTAAGAACCGAAAGAAAGATATAGTACAATATAGCCCTGAAAACATTTTGTACTTATACTATCTCAGCAATGTAGGAAATAAGAATATCTCGATTGATTTCAAAAAAGATAATATTATACCGTATGTTCCTTCAGTGACCGCATAATGTAAGCGCAAAGAAATAGAGAAGTTATTAGCACACGTTCAGCTTTGTCGCAACATCGAAGGGGCAACATTTGTCGTGTTCGAGGAAAAAGAAACGCGAGAATCGGTAGCACGTTACTTATTAATACATTATATAGAAGTTCAATTGACGGAATGCTTGAAACAGAATGTTTGTTTGCGGTTAATTTTTTTTCTCTTGCTTAAATGTGAATTGCACAACGCAACGTGAAAACGGTTTGCGTATATATATTTGCTTTAATTTTCAAAGTTACATTTCCTTATAGATGAAAATAAGTTGATTTGATTGTATAATACCAAAGATCGAAATACAAGACCTATATAAACCTAAAGATTTCCCACGATTTTTATATCTGCGTTTGTAATGCCTTTAATGCGTGTATAAAAGAGTTGTACGCACGAGTTGTTTATTTAATTTTTTTGTTTGTCGGACAGTTATGTTACGTTTGTTTTACTTTTATCGTTTAGTTTTTGAATCCTCGAATTAAGTGTAATTCGGTCAACTCAGTTGTTTGCTTTTTCCAAAAATTTTTTTTCGCTTTCGCGCTCTTTCCCTACGTGTAAATGTACGGAAAATGATTCCATAATTAAAAGAGAAAGAATTGATTTAGTTGTAAGGTTAATTTAAATTAGAAACAAATGATGTATGTAAGTGGGATATTAAATATAATGATTTCTCAATTCTTGTAACAATTTATTTGTATATTTGCATACTTTTTGTTGCGATTTATAACTTTGCTGTGTATAAACTCTTCCTACACTGTAACTTCTCGCACTTCGTATATTCATATATCTACATATAATTTTTTTAATAAAAATAATATTATAATTCGTTGTTATTCAAATACTTGGAGTATTCACTTCATAGTTTGATAAATGAAGAATTTATTGCATATTTTTCCATTTTACAAATCATTTTCACTATTTATATTTTATTCAAATAAAATTGCGGCAAATTGAAATGTTGTACCCATAAGCATCGTCACGTGACCTTGTGACGTGAACGATCAAAAAGCCTTGTATAGAGAGAAGGCTTCTTCTCAGATTACTGCAGGGGTACTAACCTACCGCATCAACGACATACGTACTTTGCGATCTGATGAGCTTGGGCGCTTTTCTCCCCACTCTTATTTTGTTTCTTTTGTCTCTCGTCGCAACGTGCTATCTCTTGTTCTTTCCAATATCTTCGCAAGTCGCAATCTCTTGTGCAGTGTGCTCTTCTAGACTGCAGTCATGCCCAAGTCAAGGAAAGGTAAATACTTTCATAAATACTTATATTGAAGTAATTAATATTTACATAAATACATGAATCTCCTTTTTCCAGGTAAAAGGACATACTACATGGACGAGGAAGCTGCAAGATGGGCTGCAGAGACGAAACAAACAGATACAAAGAAAGCTGCTGCAAAGAAAGCTGCAGATGCAGCTGCTGCAAAGAAAGCTGCAGATGCAGCTGCTGCAAAGAAAGCTGCAGATGCAGCTGCTGCAAAAAAAACTGCAGATGCAGCTGCTGCAAAGAAAGCTGCAGATGCAGCTGCTGCAAAGAAAGCTGCAGATGCAGCTGCTGCAAAGAAAGCTGCAGATGAAGCTGAAGCTGCTGAAAAGAAAGCTGCAGAGGAAGCTGAAGCTGCAAGGAAAGCTGCAGAGGAAGCTGAAGCTGCAAGGGAAGCTGCAGAGGAAGCTGAAGCTGCAAGAAAAGCTGAGGCTGATGCCAAGAACATGGTGAGAAATTTAAGTTACTCAATGATAGATACATAAATAACATTCAAGTGCTGCTACATTTCATCATTGCTTATTTTATGAATTAGCGACTATTTCAAATATTTAATCAGCATTAGTAGACATTTTTGACAACTTTATATTGATTCTTTAATAATAATGATAAAATTATAAAATAAAGATTTTTTTTATATCCGTAGCTAACAAAATTAGAAAATATATATGTGTCAAAATTATTTATAACTCTCATGGTCTCATGTGTTAGGAGTTTGTCTCAAAAGAATAAGCTCTGCCAGAATTGTTTGTAAAACAGAGGTCTCGAAATACAAACAAACTATTCTACAACTATTCTGCAAACAGTTTTAGCAGAGCTTCTTCTTTTGAGACGAACTGCAAGTATATGAGTTGTAAAACAATTGTATTAACAGGTTGTGACTTATATTGACAATTTTACTAATTATAGTGAATGTTATGTATGCCAACATACATAACATTCCCTTTCAACTTAACTTTTCCAATTCTACTCCACTTAGTTAGTGGAGAAACATATTCTAAAGGTTTCTGTAAAATTTCAGCTAGATTAGTCCATTGGTTGCTGAGAAAACCTGTGGACCGTAAACTGAAATCATAAAAATACATAAGTTGAGAAAAAGACATTTTAAGTTTATGAAGTAAATGATATGAATTAACTTAGTGATACTTACAGAAACTATTTGGCACATGTTGATTTGATTTTTGTTTTCAAATATACATGCAATGAAGTATATTTGATGGTACGCGCACATCATGTTGTTGATTATGGCATTTAGAAGTTGGAAATTATATAAAAATTATCGTTACCAATTGGTAGTAAAGGTTTATTAATGATTACATTTATTTGTACTACTTACCATTATTAAACCCACTTTGAGTTCTTTGAAAGCATGTAAAATGATACTCTAAACAGTTAATATAAGAGTTTCATCTTGCTGTCTTCCACCGGTGTACCTAAAACCAAAAAATAAACCAAGAAAGTAAAAGCTCTTTACGGATACAATCATTACTTATTGTTTACTATACTTATCTGAATATTTGCTGTACTCTGTAGAAGCTTTTGCACTTTAACTACACCATTGAGATTATTAGCACTTAGTTGTTAAAGCAGCTAGCAGACAAACTGCACTGATTGAAAGTTAGATGAAAAACAGCTGTTTGGCTGCTTCACAGAAAATTATACTTCACCGGCCATATAGTAATCTTCTAATATTTTAAAATATTTTAGACACCTGAGGAAAGAAAATCTTTAATAAACCAGATTAAATATCTACAAGAAGAGAATAGACGGCTCAACGAGAGCTATAAGAGTGCCTCGGGCAAACAAAGAAGCTTTGCTGCAAAACTGGAATACTCCAAGGAATGGCAACAGTGGGTAAGAATTTTTTAATTTCATAATTTACTATTAATATAAAATTTTTTAACAAAAATATTAATAAAATTATTGTTTTCAGTTACTCGAAAGGCCGTGTCCAAATTGCAAGGCGATCACAGGATCAGCAGAAAAACTTCCTAGTGCGGAACCTGCGCCTGTATTTCAGCAGCCTCCTCCGCGTGCGTATCAGCAGCAGCAGCTTCCTGCGCCTGCGTTTCAGCACCAGCAGCTTCTTGCACCTGCGTTTCAGCAGCAGCAGCTTCCTGCGCCTGCGTATCAGCAGCAGCCTGCTGCTGCTGTTATACAAGCACCGCACCCTGATATTCACGAGCCTATGCAGCCGGTACAGCTCTGGTCCCATAATCGCCAGCAACAAAAGTGGAATGGTCCACGAAACAATCGTGGGCGATTCCGGAATAATTATCGCGGCAACAGAGGCCGCCAATTTTATAACAATTATTAATCTAGACTACTAAAAGAAAGACGCATTCTTTTTTCCAATCACATTAGAATAAATATATTTTTTTTTAATATTTATTAGTATGACGTCTGTTTTGTTCTTTTTACTTTAAAATTTTTTTCATTTCCTTAACTGCACTCTTTGACTTCTTCTGCGTAACTTCTACGTAACTACCATTTAGACTTTGTTTTGTTGTCTAACGTATAACACACGTTGAGCTTATATTTTAATTAAGGCAAGATGAAAGCTAAAACTGTGAATAAAGATTTTGTTCCTTTTTCTATTATCAGCGCGAATTAATACTGTATAAATCTGAGTTTGACGAATGTACTTATAAATCAATGTAAAATATACATTTTTTTGTCATAAAATTATACTAATTATTATTTTCATTATTTCAGACTTATAAGTGCGCTTTAATAAATATTGCAAGTCATAGTATGCAAGAACAAGTTTAGTAGTTATTAGCAATCAATAACACTTCTCAATGATGTATGTATGTACATAGCTATTTGAAATTTATACACTTTTCAATCTTAAGAGCACTGAATCATCATCATATATATCATTATATATGAAGTATAACAAATGGCTTGTCTGACATTGAAATCCCTTTTATTTGTTATAGAAGTTAAGCTTTGGAGTATCGTTCGACGAGTTGATCGATACTTTTGGAGTGACTTTTTTGAATTTTTTGACTAGTTTCACAGAGTATCAATGTTATCATTTTCTGAACTAAAAGTTTTTATTTCAGTTTGAATTGGAAAACTTCCAAATCAGTCTTTACTATTAAGATTTATTCAGAATATTGGCAGAAATGTATGTACGGATTTAAATTGCAAGGTCACTGCACATATCTCCAATACACGTACTTAAAATTATCTCTGCATGAACCGATAATTTATTAGATGATACATCTACATTTTTTATAAAACAAAAAGAATGTATAGTTAATGATTATAGACGGCCTCTGCAAATCCTACATTCCATCGTTAATGACTCTATAATTTTTCAATACGAACATGAAAATATTTCTAGGGTAATGGATCGATGTTTCAAGGTACCAATGAGATAATGTTCTGCAAATAACGTTAGACTAGAATCAATTTAGACCGTGATTGTTTCTTTCTATTTTCACTAGGATTGAAGTGGATCGATAATGGAATTTTCCAAGGTGTGAATCAAAGTATAACTGAGTATCTGCTTTTGTATTGTAATTAATAAAACGTGAGTGGGTCTAGTACATACATATCCTGTATTCTTATTTTTCATTCTGCCCAATGATTTTTCTTTGACAACGTTCGAGAGTGGAAAGTCGCTATCCGAGTCCCGCATCACTCTGCACTGTAAAAAATGTGAAAATAAAATTCCAGTTCTTGACAACAATATTACTGCCGTGACAACAATTTTACTGCTCTTAGAATAATAAAATTATGGCCACGGCAGTAATATTCTTATTCTCACGGTAGTGAATTTTATTTTAACATTTTTTACAGTGTATAGCATCACTATGAGCACAGTAAGTTTTTTTTTCAAAAGTGAGCCGATTTTTACTTCAAAGCTCTCAAATAGCGTACAACAATATTCAATTTTGCTACTGAAGACCTACTTTTTACAAAATTTATGAGATTTTTCCAAAAATAGTATATGACGAAATGTCTACTTTTCATTAACTTTTTTGCCCCCAAAAGTTGCGAAAAGATTTTTTCTGTTCTATAAGACGTACAGAACAAGAAAAAAAGCGTGTACCCATGAAATCGATCTTGTGACACTGTTTTCGTTTGGCCATCTTTGCGATTTTATGTAAAGATAATTACACATTTTTTAGTAAAATATTCTCAATTTTTCTGAATGCAAAGCTAAATAGGCATATAGACAGGCTTAAAGTATTGTAAAAGAGCTGTCATTTGAACCTAAATTATTCTAGATCGGATGCATTGATAACAAGTTACGAACTTTTCAAATAAATGCATTATGCTTCAGAATCCCTTTAGGCTGCAACGAAAATTCTCCATTTTACATTTTTTTTTCTTCTAATCCTCGCAACTTTTGATTCCGTAACTCGATTTTAACGCTTAATAGCTCAAATTAAAGCTCTTTTCTTCTACTTTTTTTTGATAGGTTGAAGTTTAAATTTTTTTATGCATTGAGCTATATATATATGCTTCTCAAGTAGATCAATTTCTGAAATCATATATAACTCACTATAGTTAAAAAATTTAATTCAGACTCATAGGCATACAAGTAGAAAGAAAGAGCTTTAATTTGACATATTAAATGTGAGCCACGGGATCAAAAGTTACGAGGATTCAAAGAAAAAAATGTAACATCGAAAATTTTCGTAAGAGCCTACAGGGATTCTGTAGCAAAATACATTTATTTCAAAAGTACGTGATTTTTTATCAGTGCATCTGATCTAAAACAATTTGGGTTCAAATGACAGCTCTTTCATTATACTTTAAGCCTGTATATATGCCTAATTAGCTTTGCCTTCGAAAAAATTGAGAATATTTTACTAGAAAATGCGCAATAATCTCTGCATAAAATCGCAAAGATTCAAAGAAAACAGTGTCACAAGATTGATTTCGTTGGTACACTATTTTTCTCATGTTCAGTACGTCCTATAGAACAGAAAAAATCTTATCCGGTCAATGTAGCCCAAGATTTTTTTTTTGCAACTTTTGAGGGTAAAGAAGCGAATGAAAAGGACGGATTTCGTCATAAAAAAATAAACTGACTAGAATATACATTGCATTGGCACGATTAGCCTATTGCAAGTGCTATTATATTAGAACAAATATATTTTTTAACATTTTTCTCAGTGGAGAAAAGTGAAAAGACGGTTTTTTACTGTTCGTCCATCGTAGACCTCGAACAGCCCGATCTATTTTCAGTCTTTGAGGAAATTATTGAAACAATCAATTGACTAGGTAATATTGTTCAATTGAAGTTATCGCTCGGTGGGATCTTTAATGGCTAGGTAATACATTGCATTGGCAGGTTTAGCCTGTTGCAAACGCAATTACTAGAATAAATATTTTTTTCCATAGCGGAGAAAAGTGCATATACGGTTTTTTACTGTTCGTCCATCGTAGACCTCGAATACCGCAGGCAACACTTTCATAATCTTACAGAAAGAACTCCGTGAAATAAAAGTTTTTACATTGAGCAATTTTGCGACGAAAAAGTTAATTGTTGCTTTTATTTTTTTTCTCAATGTTCGTACAAAATTCGACTTTCAAAAAAATTTCAAAAGAATAGTAATACCTTCAAATTCGTAAAAGAATTCTCTCAATTTTTTTCATAATTTACCATTCAAAATGAAAAGCCATGATATCAAAAATTGAAAAAAATCATTGAGATTATGATGAATATGATTTATTTATTATGCTTTGATGAATACCAAGTCATTTTTATTCTTATAAAATTGCTATAAAAATCCATAGTTTTCAAAAAAACAATTTTAGAATCAACTGACATAAAGGATTCACAGATCAATAACATGTGAGACTTGTGCTGACATCTACCTGTAAACACTTGATAATGTCAAAGCTATTGAGTGAATAGTGAAATCAGTAGTATAGGAATATTACGTAAGCGCCTTCTTGCGGTAGCATCATAAAGTAAATGCTAAACATAGTTACAGGTTTAGAACTTCGGTCGTCGAGTCGTGCACCTCGTGTAGTAGTTCAAAGTTTTCCACAAATTTACGCATATTTCAAACTTAGGACGTTCCTTAGGAGATTATTTATAATAACAGTGAGGGCGGACAAGTATTATTTTGCGCTTATTTATAGTAAATTAATTATACAGAGCGGATTTGTGAAATCCAGTTACGTGTCTTCTGCTCATCAGTGTCATCGTCTCCGAGTGAGAAGTCGTCGAGTTTTTCAAAGTTTTTATTCGTATTATTGAACTAATACTTTCTTGGCCATTCGGTAAATATTCG
>JACCIB010001520.1:0-30417 GCA_018906965.1 Philotrypesis tridentata | reverse complement strand
GAGATGGACAAGGAAAAGAGGAAGCGCCGGAGCTTCAAAATAATACCTGTAGCTCCATCTCTTCAAGGGAGCCTGAACTCGACGCTACCCTCACTCCTCCGTCCCTCTCCCCCATAATAGGAGGGCCTAAGGCCGCCGCATAGGCGTGTTTTTTTTATCTTACGTTTTCCATTGGGAAAACTCGGAGGAGGGGCCAACTCCCAAATTTTTAATTGGAGGAGCTCTCTCCGAAGGGCTTTTCCCGAGGGAAAACTGGTTCTTTGGAAACCTCAGAGTGATAGCGGCGCGGCCCGACTTATCACTCTGACTGCCACCGCCGAGGTGAGCAGACGTAAAGACTCCTTTTCAATTTTATATACTTATTTTCTTTCTCAAAACAATAAACTACGTTAAAAATTATAAAGCTAAAGAAGTTGGTATTTTGCGTTTTTTTTCTTCAACCCAATTTTTCTCCATATTTTTAAACGAAATTAAACCCGCGTTCGCGACCCTCCACCAATATCTTTCTGGACATCATTGCACCAATAAAGGAGCCCCAGAAGCGTACAAAAAGTAAGTAAACTGTCTTAATCTTATATTTCCTTCCTAGGGGCAACTTGCCTCACGCGACCTCTTATTCTTGCCGCTTGTGTAGGAGCCAGTGCCGCGGGCTCGGTTAAAAACCCCCCCCCCTTGCAGAGAAATCTAGTAGTCCACTTCTCAGGCATAAATTGCCGTTGAAGGGACAGAAAGTTTCTCCAAAATAAAAATCTCTAAGTCCGCGTAAATATTATCAAAATTTGGAGGTGTTGATCACTCAGGTTGAAAAGCCGTTGTGATCTCAAATTCCAAATTTAAATACTCCCACAGTTAACGGGAATTTATAATTTAAAAACCGACAAGCGAAATATAAAACAAATTTTCATTGTTCCCCTTTTTCAGGCCGATTTAGCAATAATTACGCTACGCCTTTCCTCGTTTCTCAATTTATCTAATCCTAGAGAAAAATCGACCCGAGCTATACTCCCACGAGTGGCTCAAACCAAAGAAATTTATAACCAAACGTCAACCCGACGTTACAATTACTTCATGGTGTTTACTTACAGGGAAATATTTTTCACGCTGAAATGAGTCAACTATTTTATGTTTATTATATAGTAAATCATTGGCAATGAGATTGCGTGAAAATTTATTATAAGCTAATTGTAATTGGCTTGTCACAGACAGTGTTTTTAGTAAACTTTTTATGGTACTTGTAGAAACAGCTAATAATTCAAATTGTCGATGTTTTGCCTCGAATCACATCACCTAGCAATTAACCAATGATCCGTTTTGTCTCATATTTCGGACAAAATGAGTCATATTACACAATTTATATATCAAACGACCATACATAGATGTGTACTTCAATAGAAGTTCCGGAATTAGTATTTCTATCGAAAGTAAATGATCCTTTACGTATCGAGGCGACAGAATTATTGCTGTTATTTTTCTTAATAAAATGTATAAATCCCATGTTTCGTTACCTTCAGGGATTTTATCGCCATAAGTACGTTAAAATACCTTACTAAATTTAACATTTCAGCAATAGACATTTTTATTTTATTCTTTTTAATGTGTTCTTTTTAAGCGGAGAAATTGTATTTGACAAATCACCTCGATGCCAAGCAAACTGTTTGATGTGGTCATTGATAAATTGTAAAGTAATAATTTTTTGTTCGTAAATCAAATAATTACAAACGTTTGACATTGAGTAATTACTTACACCCTCTAACAAGTCATGCATGACATTGTGGTACTGATTTTCTATAACATGAAAGTTTAAAACTTTATTAAATACGCATTCTTCTTTTACACCGGTATCTGAGGGATCATTTGCGCGACAATCTTTGTCGTATGAATGTACAGTTCGAAGAAGCGATTTATTTTCTACGATGTGTTCCGTAAAACTTCCAACATGATCTCTACAGACTCTGCACGGTCTGGCAAATGCAAAATTTTCAGCGAAACCTAAATTTTCATAAGACCTAAATTATCGCCTAAAAATAATGATAATTGGAAGTATTCTTTTACATTTTTATTATTAATTTGCAAAATTAAACCGTCTGTACTTAACTCATTAAATTCCTTTATTAATTTGTTGTATAATTGAAAATTTCCAAAAGTTTTGTGATAACTAAAGAAATGATGTTTAGATGAGAGGCGATTTGAGGAGGCAAACATGGTATGGTCGCATACATGCTACCTAATTTATTTTTTCCTACGTGAGATCCGATAGCATTGCCGGCTTCAAAATCGTCTTCATAAATAAACATCAGCAAATAAAATGTATTTTCATAATTTGTACATAATCTTTTCTATAATTCATCTTGTATAAAATTAAAAACTATGTTAGTCTCTGATTCTAATTCACTTATATAGCTTTTAATTAAGTTCAGTGATCCTGGAATTTCCAAAATTGATTTCAAGCTCCATTTTAGCGTTATCTATCGACCAGTTTCTGTATAATTTTTCACCTATTTTTATCATTGTGTAAATTATATTTCGTATCAATACAGTATTCCTCTGGCATAATTAAAAGCCCTTTTCGTTTATACATTTCAAACCGAAGGTATTCATTAGAGAACTTATTTAAAATATCGTTTGAGTTATTCAGCAATGTACTAATATTAGAAATTGTACGATCATTTGGTTTTGCAAGTTTTTTAAATATCCTGTATGATAAATTTAGAGAATGTGTTACTTGTAAAATTAAAAATAGCATCTATGAATATTTGCACGACCTTCCGGGGAACAACGGAGTTACTACATAAACTTAAAGTTAGATTCATAAGTTAATTTTCTAAATCAATGATCATGATGCCCTTTAATAGAATATCACAGATTTACAAAAATTATAATACTTACAAAAATTACAAACTTTTATAACTATTATATAGTTTCTTAAAACTGGTATAAAACCGAAATAATCACTAATAAAGCGTTTTAACATTATGGAGTTTAACTAAAGCCTTTTAAGATTATTATTACTGTGGCATAGAATCATTTAATTCTTTAATGAATTTGGTTACTGCAACATCTACTAAGAGAATAAAATCCCGAAAAACAGTCCTGTAAAGAATCCTCGATTCTGACAAAAATACATTGTAAAATTTAACTTTGTTGCAGCGACTGTGTTCTCTGCTCCAGTGCGCTTCCACTCATGTAAAAAAGTTGGGCCTCACCTAATTATTTTTTTAGATATAGACCTATAAAGATGACCCAAAATTTCAAAAACTCGCGTACGTATGTACGTACGAGTGTTTTTTCATCCTGAAGCAAATAAAAAATTGAAAATATGGTTGGATGAACTTAATTGTTTTTGAATATTCTACACAATTATGATAAAAAAATTTTGAGATTTTTTAATTAGACCAATTTTTAAAGAAAAAAATTAAATTTATTTCATCAAATTTCTATATATATATATCCTATATATGGTTATAAAATGGAAAAAAATGCATGGAGATTGCGGACAATGAGTGGATCTGCAGGTGCTGTACCTCGCAGATGATGACGAAATGATTTTCGTCGACCTGGGGGTCATCCTAACACCTGGAAATCGTCTACAGGAAAAATTTCGAGTTTTCAGGTATTTTTGCAGTACAACTGGTGCTGATGCTTCCCGACAGTGTTTCGTCGACCAGGGGGTCACCCTGACACCTGGACATCGTCTACTGGAACGATTTCGAGTTGGCAGGTATCTTTGCAGTACAACTAGTGCTGATGCTTGCCGATCGTGTTTCGTCGACCTGGGGGTCACCCTGACACTTGGACATCGTCTACAGGGATAGTTTTGAGTTTTCAGGTACTTTTTGGGTATTTTTTGGGGATAGTTGGTGCTGATGCTTGGCGACAGTGTTTCGTCGACCTGGGGGTCACCCTGACACCTGAACGTCATATACACGGGTAATTTCGAGTTTTTCGGTATTTAAAAAATATGATTTAAATTTAAATTTAAATTTTTATATTACCTGTGGTAAAATGTCACTATGGCAAACTGTCACCTGTGGCAAAGTATTCCTGTGGTGTAATGTCATAATTAAAAAATTATATTAGGAAATTGTGCATGCAGAGTTTAGAATTGTGTGAAAAAGTTGATATCTCAAATTATCCATTTTACATGAATCGAAATGCACTAGAACGGAGAACACGATGGTTGCAACAATATAACATTTTATAATGTATTTTCACAAGATTAGGGGATTCTTTACTATTATTATAATAATAAAATATAATTTTTTAATAATATAATATAATATAATTTGTTGAACCCTCAAAACTATGATACAACTGACCCAAAACTTCTGTAATTCTTAAATATGATAGATTATGTGAAAATAAGTTTAAATACAAATTAAAATTATAGTGTATGACACAGTATCTGAACAAGTAATAGTAGTACTTGATAAGATTTATTATTGCTTAAAGTATATATGATTATAAATTGTTACTTTTCATATACTTACGTACATACGTACATACGTACGTTCTTGGAAAGTGTGTTTTCTTTCTACGAAAGAAACAAAAAATCGCAAATATGCTCCGATGAAATTAAATGCCTTCCATTTTTTTATATGGGTATCTGCTATTTTTTAAAATTTTTAAATTTTAAAGTTTTTTTTTTGTTAGAGAAGGGTCGCCGCCTGTTCTGCGAGTTATACAGATACTTTTATATTGAAAATAGCTATCACCATCAATTTTTTTGTATTGCACTCCAAGCTTCTGTCATTTTCAAATATAATATATTGCATGAATAAATAATTTTATATAATGATAATAATTATCATATACACCATTTTGTTTGAATATAACTAGTGTCCAACAATTCGTGTTATTGTGAATGCTGAACTGATCTTAAAACGCCCAAGAACCCTGTCATACCATTGCTCAACCAGCGCACGAGGCTGGTATATTGCAATATAACTACCGTCAGCGTACTCACACACAGCCACACAAGTCACACGTTATACATGTCGAAATTGACAATAAATGAATCAATAGCGGGACCTTACACCTCCCCTCTTAGAATATTGACGCCCTCGGCAATGGAAGTTGGCGCAAAAATGTAAAGGTGCTGCAATTGATATACAAAAATAAAAGGGAAAATCATAAATTTTATGATACTTAATGTTTTTTTCACGGAGACGGTCTTCCTCTCCTTGAGTCTCTTCTTTATCCGACAGATCCTGCATTCATACGGAATCTGGCCGACACATGCTCCATTTGCCCAGTTGGTCCGACAGACTACACAGAGCAACCAATTCACTCCGTCCTCTTTGCCTTTACAGCAGCAATCACCTCTGCAGTCGGTGCAGCTGGTAAAGAGAGACGGTACTTGTGCAAAAGATTGAATATTGGCTGAAATATCCAGTCTGTCAAGGACCACCTTGGAGTATTTAGCAGCTTCGGCCCGCTTCCTCTTCCTCGCTTCAGCTTTTCTCAGTCTGCCCTTTTCTCTTCTCTTTAGGATCTTTTCTTCATCGGTAGGCTTTATTTCCGTGGTCTTCCTCGGTTTCCTCTTTGCTTTGGATTTGATAGTAGCGGACGTTGTTGATATCCGGTACTCTAATCCTCTCTGAGCTGGATATCTACACCAAAATATTTTTACAAAATTAAAAATATCCTCCAACGTAGGAACTGGTGCATTCTTCTTAACAATCACAGCCCTCAATTCCACTCGTCTTATCTTGTTGGGACGCTGTCGATCATCCGCGGACGAAACCATGGACTCGTTGTGCCGATTTTTCCGCTTGCGCGGACACGATCGCTTGTCCGCGGACAAATTCGCGGACTTAGCATCTCCAGTAACTCGCTTCCGCGGACTCGATGGCTCGTCCGCGCTCGAAACCGCGGATACGGCGAGCAATGTCCCACTCTGCACAATATCGCGGACTGCAACGCCCGTCCGCGCATCACACACTCGTGATATCAAAGTCGGCGGTCGACGCTCCACATTCAAAATTGCTGACTCCGCCGGCAACTTCGAAACGGTGAACGAACTCGCGCTTCAATTTACAAGTTTCTTCAGTTTATCCCTTTTCAAAGATCTTGAACTTCTCGATCCTTTGATAAAATATCACCACCACCAATGTAGCATACACCATTAACTATCTTCCAATAATCTCACTTCTTCTTGCGCACGATCTAGCTGATCGAAAGCCCTTTTAAGTACTAGATCTGCGGTACTTAAAACTTCCGAACGGATAGCAGCACACATGGTAGCAGCAGATATTTTATTAAAACACAGGTTAAATACAGTTTAAAAATCAATAGAATATGATAATTCTATCAAAAACAAAAGAAAACGTGTATACAGTGCAACGCCAAGTATATTAATGAGTCGTGGCAAAGTCAAATAGTCAAACTTCGGTGCGACAACACCTTCTGGCTTATCGATTCCTCTATTCGGAACATGTGGACTTCGTTTTTCTCGTGTTGGAACTCCTAATGGCCGCTCTCGAAATAATACTAATATATATATATACATATAAAATACATATGATTTTTGATTTAATGTGGAAGGCACAATTATTAACTTTTGACAATAAAATTTATATGCACCCCCCTTAATAGCAAAGAGCAAAACTCCCACATAGATAAATAAACAAATTAACAACTTTTAGGACCAACTTCTAAAATAATACGAATTATCGAATTTTAATAAGCCACCGATGATCGGCACCCTTTATAGACTTGCGGAGCGAAAGTGACCTCTTAGTGAACAAATACTATAAGTCAAAAACTTACAGTCCGAAAATTGTTATTTTGTTACCTAATTTGTTAATTAGACTTGAACTTGACTCCTATGAAAAGAAATTTACGACTTTTCCAAAAAAAAATTTCTGGTAGTATCGCTCTATGGACTTAAGCGCATCCGAATCCGATGAGTGGAAATTTCGAAAAATATTCGCCCAAACCTTCCTGGAATAACCGCTTATATCCCCAGAACAGTATACCACATACATATATAGCATATACGAAGTCCAACTCTTGATACACAAAGTACAACTCAGCACCGACACGGCCAACGACTTCGAGCATTCACACGTGCATACTGCCGAGCGCCTAAGTTCAAAACTGCGGACTTGCGAATTTTACGAGCGCTCTACCAAGTCTCTGGGTGGGACAAAAAGTCCACCTTGCAGAAACTTATCTCTCTACGCACTTCTCCCGATGAATTCTTACAAATTTCGGCAGTATCTACTCAACCATAAAAGACTAAAGTGAACAAGTTTACCAAAAGATTCCACAAACCAACAATAATGATTAATCCGAACAGCAAAAAAAACAAAAACCTCAACGTAAGTAATAGAAATACAAATTTACATTTACCCGAATAAAAGTAAAACAACTATAACGCAATATTTGTATTTAATTTCAGCATAAATATTGGGCTGTCATAAGATATCGAAAAAAATATAAACCGAAAAAAATAACGAAAATGACTGGAATAACACTTCTCCAGATTACGATTTTGAATTGAAAAATTAATTTTTGTATAAGCATTATATTATCGAATATGAAGAAAAATTTTATTTTCATATAGAAGTCATACAAAATCAGATTAAAGCAACCATAGTATTCATTTAAATTTACTACGTTCAAAAATACACTATTAACCATCAAATTGTTCTCCTCCCCTCTTAAGTCTATACTTGATACCCAAAAACAAAACAAATAATTTAACAAAACGAACCCATAAGCTATCCTCTGTGTTTTAAATTGTACTGACCGTAGAAGACAAATAATTTTTACCTCCCCCCTTAAGTCAATGCCAATATCCTACACTTCGAAAAATCAGAATTTCATACTATCCACCATGAAAAATTGCTAACGAACCCATGAATAAATTAGAAAAGCTATCCGCCAGTCAGCCGATGTTCTGCAACAGTAATCATAAAAATAAACAGTTCTAAAAATAATTAATATAAACCAACCAAAATTGAAATTAAAAATATTAAACAAAATATTAACAACACAAACAGCATTATACAAATTTACAGATTTAACTGCCAATTAAGGGGCGCGGTAGCGCCACGATGGCAAGTATAAGTATACTTAGTACATACGCTGTCGTCGGGCGCTAGCCAGGCTATCAAGGGGCGCGGTGGCGCCACGATGGCAAGTATAAGTATACTTAGTACGTACGCTGCCGTCGGGCGCTAGCCAGACTATCAAGGGGCACGGTAGCGCCACGATGGCAAGTATAAGTATATTTAGGGGCTCGGCCCGCCGACAGGCGGCGGCACCGAGCAGCGAGCGCGGTAGAGAGAGAGCGCGGCACGCGGCACAGCGCGAGAGTCCACCGCCGAGAGCCAACTAGAGCAGTCAGTCTGGAGAGAGCCTACCGTGCAAGGGAATAAACCATATACGCTAACACCAACGAGCAGCGTCTTTATTCCCCTCGCCATCTCCTGGGACCCCGCACCCCCACACTGGTGACGCCGTGAACACCAGGAGGATGATAAAGGCACATACTTCCATCGAGGCCCCGACGGCACAGCAACAGGTGCCGCCGCTCCAGCATTCCACTTGTACGTGCAGGCACGCCGGTGTACAAGTACGAACAGACGCCACTCTCGGCACCCGACGACGCCATCAGCGTCGGGAAAAAGGCAGCAGAGAGGAAGGACTCTCCTCTCTGCCCTCCCCCCTCGTGCGCTCAGCTTTAACGCGGCACGTAGATTTTTATTGCGGTGCGTGCAGGCACGCCGGTGCACCTGCAACACGAACAAAGGAGACGCCATCATCTCCGTCGTCACAGCAGCAGCCGCAACAGCAGCCCCACAGAGCCGGCACGAGGAGAAACGACGCCATCATCTCCGTCGCAACCGCATGCAGAACAACATCAGAGGCGCAGCGTAAGCGGCAGCAGCAGCAGCCACGGGGAGCCAGCTCGTCTCCAGGGCAACAATGACACCATCAGCGAGCAGCGCATTACCGACCAGCACCAACAAGGTACAAATTTCATTTCCCCGGGCGCGCACGCTGAAAATTGAGAAAACATCAAGTGCTTTCCCGAGAAGCAGCAAAATTCAAGTCCGCAAAATCATTGAGAGTACGGCAAAGCGCGCGCAGCAATTTTCCATCCACGCGAAATTCCATCGTGCTTTTCCGAGAACTCTTTGTTCTCGTGCGCTTTCGCCGCCTTCCCCGAATTTCCGCGGCGTCGTATCACCAAGCCGCAGGAGGGGAGGCAAGCCAAACAAAGCCCGCGCGCCATTCAGCGTCTTACGCGCGGGAAACGTGAGACGCTCGCAGCGCGCGCAATACGTCTCGGCTATAGCGCAGCAGGCAGAGGGGGGAGAATCGTCAGACTCGCGGACCCGCAAGCCACATCTAAGCGTCGGTTCGCTCTCTCTCTCCCTCCCGCATGGCACAACACCGCCGGCGCGCTTTCGCTCGCCTTTTCGCAGCCGAGCCAGGCTACCAGCGGCCGTTTTCCTAGCGCGCGCTCTCTCGCTCCCGCAGCAGCACGTCTCATCTTCGCGCTGCTAAGCGAGCGCCGCCATATTGGGCCGACGCACACATGCGCAGCCCCTCTCTCTTCACCTACGCGGCGGACAGTTCACCTTCGCGCGTGGCAACACAGCGCGCGCTCTCTCTCTCTCACTTCAACACAACAGAGGGCAAACAATACACCGCGCTCTCGTCTGTCTCCAAGGGCAAGGACACGGCAAAATTGCGCCGAATATTTTCGCACAGGCAAGCGCCTTCGACTTTGCCTCGCGCGTGCTCTCTCTCTTGACCGCGCGCACACGCTTTGCCGTCGCGAAAACAATAACAACCGGCTTTAATCCGTGTGCGTCCATCATCATCATCACAGCAAGTAGACGAGACGACGATCTTCAGCCACGCAGCAACAACAACATTCAAGAAAGGACTCAGCGAATTATATTATACACATCAACGACCTTGTCGATTAAATTTTATTTTACAAGCGTCACGTCAACCGACGTTATTATATGTACTTCGATTTTGCGACTTGTGGCGCCTTCATAATTTCTACTCTGCCAATTTGTGCACAGTTTGCGGGGTGGGTTTTCTGACGGACGTCGCGAGAACCGGTGTCGATATTACATGGAAATATAGTTGGTTTTCGAAAATTTATTGATATAATTTCGCGTACGAGTCCAGCTCGCGAGGCTACGTAGCGATACAATCGCACTTCGCGCGCACACGTCATTTCACACACTAATTGCTTTCGCATTTCTCCAGGGTGACCAGTCGTCGAGGACCTCCAGCCTTCGTCTCGCCTCACGGACGACACTCATAAGGCCCAGTACCAACCAGGGATCCGGATCACACGGTCCCCTAGCTAATTAGCTGCACAGGAGGTGTGACCAGCCCGGGAGAAGTCGCGAAGCCGCGGCGTGCGAGTCTTGCATTTCCGAGACATCTGAGCGGGCTGCTACAGCACAGCTAGGGCTACTACCACAGCCCCCTAGCTTGTTAGCTGCAAAGGGTGTGGCACAGGGCCCTACTGGGCGCCACAGCCCTCTCCAAAACGTACAAACAAAACCTATCCCACCAGGTACAATCATTATCTTACACATACCTTGCCCTTGCAAGCCCCACTCCCTTCTAACGGGCGTATTAAAAATCATTTAACCAGCTCGCCTCGAGTTTTTGCACATTGGTCGCAACCAGCGTAGTCAAGCATCGCCCACTAGCTCGTTAGCTGCAACGGGGGTGCACATTGACGAAACGGGAGCGGCTGTGGGCACAACAGCTCGACGCCAGCGAGGCTTTTCTCGCGGCTCGCGACATTTTCTTCTTACGTTTCGCGCGCTTCGAGCGGCACGACCGTCTGATCTTACTCAGCGTAGCCTGCACGGCCCACTAGCTTGTTAGCTGCAACGGGCGTGCATTAAGGCGAAACCGGGGACGATCAAGGCGACCACCGCAGCTCGACGCGGGCGCGCGTCTCGATCCACGTCGGATTAGCTTCGGTGGTTTTTCTTCTCGCGTTTCGCGCGCTTCGAGCGGCACGACTGCCCGATCTTACTCAGCGTAGCCCCGCACGGCCCACTAGCTTGTTAGCTGCAACGGGCGTGCATCAAGGCGAAACCGGGGACGATCAAGGCGACCACCGCAGCTCGACGCAGGCGCACGTCTCGGTCCACGTGGACTGGTTTGACCAGCCGCACCACCGGCCGCGGTGCGTTCTATGAACGACGATAACGAGGAGCTTGTGCTCAGATACGGTAGAATCTTTCGCCGTTCTCACCCTCCTCATCGCAGACAAACACTCCATTCCGGACACGACGAGACAGAGACAGAGACCAACTCCGACACAATGCCGTTGTTACACTCGCCCAAAACGATGGCCGAGTCAGGAGAGGATAATCAAGAACGTTCAAATAACAGAGGTCTCCTTTATACCATTAACAACGACCATGGAACGTACAAATCCCACGGAGCAGTTTCCATCAACGTCGAGCACCATGTCTGCATTGAGGCCAACTACGTCACAGTTCCTCCCACAGCTGCAGCATCGAACCGACTCATCGTCTTCGAGATTCGACATACCGCTGACAGGGGAGCAGCACCACCAGACAGCCCCCACGGGAGAGGAGGCCAGACTTAAGAGACGTCTCGAGCAACTCCAAGCGCAGCTCCGCACACAACAGGAAGACCACGAGGAACAACTCCGAACACGGCTTCGTGAACAACAAGAAGCACAGGAGGAGTATTTCCGTACGCAGCAGGAGGCGCACGAGCGGAAAATGCAAGAGACGCTCAACCGCATGCAGGCGCAAATGGCGCAGTTGGCGGAGAAAGTAAAGTCACCACCGGCCCCGCAGGTCACTCCAACGCTGACCAACAACACATTCTGGGGCCAGGAACAACCTCGGACGGACGCAGCAGTGCCAACCGCACCGGCACCGCAGGCGGCCTCAGTAGCAGGCAGCGGGTGGAGCCAACAACCATCACGACAGGTCCACCCAGCATTACCACCACCAGGAAATGTGAATGAGCTGACACAGCCAGCGCCCAGCCGAAACAACGATTCAGTTTTCTCCTCCACGCGCAACATCACGTTTTGGCAGTTTTATAAGCACGATCCAGCGGGATGGTTCCACCAGCTAGAGGACTCGTTCAGCGTCGAGAATGCCACAGACGACGAGGCGAAATTTAATTACGTTTGCCGCTACCTGCCGTCAGACGTTCACAAGGATCTGCAATACACCCTCCCCACATTGGTGAGAGGACAAAAGTACGAACGGCTGAAAGCACACCTCATCAGCAAGTATGCAGAGAGCGCGGAACGGCAAATAAAACGAGTCTTCGCCAACACTCATCTGGGAGACAAGAAGCCCTCGGAGTTTCTGGCGGAACTCCTAGCAATAGGAAAGGGCAAAATAATGCCGGAGACGATCATCCATATGTGGCGATCAAGGCTACCCTTACTGGTAGCACTTCAATTACTCAGGATCCAGGACGTCGAAACACTCGAAGTAGTTGCGGACCAGGCACACGATCTCATCATGGCACAACAGGCCTTGGGTCTCACACAACTTGTACCCGACGCAACCATCAACCAGGTCACTCACTAACCGGCAACCTCCGAGAGGACGCTCCAGACATCGCTCAAGATCCAGAGATAAATCACGAGGCAGATCCAAGGACAAGGCGAGAAGCAAGTCAAGGACTCGTGACGTCACGCCAGGCAATCCCGGCGATGATCCGAGATGTTACTTGGTGAGTTACGAGATGATGATCATACACGCTTCGGCAAGAAGGCGAAAAACTGCGCACCACCATGTGACTGGGTGCGAGAACCGCACGACACCTACAAGGTCAGGGAAGCAGCCGAGGACTCCAGTTCGAGCTCGGAAAACTAGAGCACCCCGCCGTCGCGAAGACAGACGCGCGGGCAACATTAACACCTCGTCTTCACGTTAAAGAGAAAAAATCAGGCTTGATTTTCCTCGTCGACACAGGGGCTGATATCTCAGTTCTACCAAGGTCACCAGGCGACAGCCGTGCACCAGCCAAATTCAGACTATTCGCAGTTAACGGCACGCCGATCAACACTTTCGGCACCACTCGCCTCGAATTGGACCTTGGCCTCCAGCAGAAGTTATTCTGGAACTTCACCATCGCAGACGTATCGCACGCAATCATCGGCGCAGACCTGCTTTCTGCACATCATCTTCTGCCAGACTTGAAGAATCGCAAGCTGGTCAGCGGAAAACAGCTGTATTCGGCGCCAGCGTTCATCAAGAAGGTCAACGCCTTTCACATTTCTCTTGTGGCACCAGGGCAACACTTAGCGGACATCATAAACAAGTACCCGCGAGTGTTTGGTCCCGACCAATTCAGTGCCGTCAAGAAACACAACGTGAAGCATCACATAGAGACAACGGGTCCACCAATATCGCAACGGGCCCGCCCGCTCTCACCGCCCAAGCTAAAGGCAGCAAAAAAGGAGTTTCAGAAAATGTGCAAACTTGGCATTTGCCGACCCTCCGACAGCCCTTGGGCCAGCCCACTGCACATGGTCCCCAAGAAGAATGGAGAGTGGAGGCCATGCGGAGACTACAGGCAGCTGAACAATGTCACAAGGCCAGATCGCTATCCAGTTCCTCGCATTGAGGACTGCATGGCGTTTCTCCACGGAAAGCAAGTTTTCTCAGCCCTGGATCTGCGCCAGGCTTACCATCAAATTCCCCTCGCACCAGAGGATATCCCGAAGACAGCCGTCATCACGCCGTTCGGCTTATTCGAATTCCCAGTTATGACTTTCGGGTTTCGGAACGCAAGTCAGACCTTTCAGCGTTACATAAACTCAGCGCTGGGTCAGCTGGATTTCGTTTTCGTCTATCTGGATGACATCCTAATCGCATCAGCCACTATGGAGAAACACAAGGAACATCTGGACGCAGTGCTCAAACAGTTCGACGACTTCGAGCTGCAGGTTAATTTGGAAAAATGAACACTGGGTGTCACAGAAATAGTTTTCTGGGACATCTAATCACTCCAGAAGGTTTCAAGCCTAACCCAGAAAAGGTTAAGGCCATTCAAGATTTCCCGCGACCAGCGACCTTAGAGGCACTGAGACGTTTTTTGGGGATGGCGAACAGCTACCGTCGTCTCATTCCACGAGCAGCAGAGACACAAAGGTCGCTCCACGAACTCGTCACGGGCTGCAAAAAGAAGGACAAGCGCCCGGTTGTCTGGACAGAAGAGGCCATAGCAGCATTCGAAAAATGCAAAAACGACATCGCAAAGCTGACTTTCACCGCCTTTCCCAGCGATCAGGCAGAACTTCGCCTCATCACGGATGCATCGGACGCAGCAATGGGCGCGGCCCTCGAACAAAAAATAGGTGACTCATGGAGACTTTTGGCCTTTTTCTCACTAAAATTCAACGACGCACAAAGGAAATACGCCACGTACGACAGAGAGCTCACAGCGATCTACGAGGCTCTTAGGCATTTCCAGTACTACCTGGAAGGGGTCGTCTTCAAAATCTACACCGACCACAAGCCGTTGGTGTACGCCCTGCAGCAATGCCCGGAGAAGATGCCAGCTATTCGTGCTCGCAGACTCTCGTACATCTCTCAGTTCAACGCGGAGATCCACTACCTCCCAGGACAGGAGAACGACGTGGCGGACGCCCTCTCAAGGATAGAGACCTTCGCTATCCCAGACAACTTCCATTGGGACGGACTCGACGACGAAGTCCAACAGGCAGGGACATCTATCGAAGCATTCAAGCTGCCAACACTCTTCACGGAAAAGCAGCTCAGCGCAGAGCAAGGCGAAGACGTACAACTTCGTGAGATCATCCAGGATCCGGAGTACCCCTTGAAACTCCGCAAGCTCACCTGGGGCCCAGAGCATTCAGCATACTACTGCGACATCAGAGACGACGTCATCAGGCCCTACGTACCTCAGACTCTCAGGAGAGAAGTTGGGAGGTTCGTTTTATATGGGCAGATGCTATGAATAAAGATATAGCTAAGTATGGGTGGAATACGAGAATAATCCATGTTGAAATTTGGTTAAATCCAGGACGTCACTCCGGGTGATGATAGTAGAATTGACTGTACGTGTTGCTCCCATACACCCAACGATGGGTGCTCGATGATTCGGTGATATCTCTCGTTAACTTAGTGAAATCAATTTAATGATGAAGAAGAATATTATAAAAGATCAAAGTATTCCCTCGTACTGCTATATGTATGTATATATTTAAATAACACCCGCGCATGCAAAGACCCACGCAAGTGGCAGGAATGGGAATCAGCCGGAATAATTGTAGACACGTGAGATTAATAATGAAATGAATAACATTTAATTGCTTCAAAAAAATCATATATGAAATTCAAAACATATTGTCTAAATACGACGCGCTCGTCGTCCCGAAACATAAACGTGAACTCTACGCCCATGTGAAGAGTAAAGCATAATATATGTATACATCAATATAATATTTGTATTGTATCTCTTGAAATAATTATAATAGAAAATGAAATAATAATAATGTACTGTAATAATTATTAGCTGATAGCTGACGCATTAGAGAGGGTGGTGAATGGTCATTCACCTCCCGCCGGTTTTCGCACTAAGGCTGATTCCCGGTGTTTCTCCTGGACAGCTATACAGGCTAAATTGAAATAATTATAATAAAACGAGTTACCGCGCCAAACAGTGGCCAATGGAACTCTGATATGTCGCAGCTCGTACAAAATTGAACAAGGTTCAATTACTCACGATTGAGTAATTGCGAGAAAGTACGCCGCGTGCTAAAATTACAAGAGCCGATTATGCGTGTATACTAGATCAGGTGCAGATATCGACTGATTGATCTAAGATGGCCGTGAACCGACGCGCTCGATCCTGGCGAGGAAGAAGGCTCCCCTTCCATCACCCCGCATCGTCGCAGCGCCGTGAAAATGTGCGCGCCGCCCCAGACTTAGATAGACGCTGGCTGCGCGGTAGGGCTCCCTCTCCTCCTAGACATTGATACAAGTGCGCGCCGACGGCGCGTAGAGAGAGAGAGAGTGAGGCGACACACACACATGCACGACACCGACGCCGAGTAGGAGCGCGGCGGAGTGGGGAGATTCCAGCTCTGCTGTGATCTCACCGATGTTGCGAGGCCATGGATCCTTGCAAAGTCTTCACCAACTTCCACACCTTCTCGCATCCAGGCGTCAAGGTTACAACGAAGCTAATAGCGCAGCAGTACGTTTGGCCTAACATGAGCAGAGACATCGCTTCTTGGTGTAAAACCTGCATCGCCTGCCAGCAAGCAAAAATAACAAAACACAACAAACTGGCACCAAAACAGTTTACGACGCCGGACGGACGTTTTGACCACGTCCACTTGGACATAGTGGATCCGTTCCCCAGCTGTTCGGGCTTCTCACACGTCCTCACAATCATCGATCGCTACACCAGATGGCCTGAGGCCATCCCGATCGAGGACGCGATAGCCGAAACGGTGGCGTACGCCTTTTTCAACAACTGGATCAGCCGTTACGGAGCTCCAACCACGATCACAACGGACCAGGGGAGGCAGTTTGAATCCAGACTTTTCGCGGAAATGCTGATCATCCTCGGCATCAATAGACACAGGACCTCGCCCTACCATCCAGCTGCCAACGGAATCGTGGAAAGACTCCACAGGGAAATCAAGACGGCTCTCACCTGTGATGCGAACAACAAGGACTGGGCACGTCAACTCCCAGCTGTTATGCTTGGGCTACGTACCAGAATCCGCATAGACACGGATGCCAGTCCGGCCGATCTAGTCTTTGGAAAATCACTGCGCATTCCCGGTGATTTTTCCCCATTTACGGGGGAGGAGCCGGACCTAAGGGCCTTCCACAGTGATCTTCGAGAGCATATGCTCCAGCTACGCCCGGTACCCGTCGAACACACACGGGATTGAAGGACTACACACATGTCTGGATGAGAGAGAAACCCATCAGACCGGCGCTCACTCCACCGTATATCGGACCGTTCAAAGTCATCAAACGCAACGTAGCCAATCATACCTTTGAGATTGAAAAGGACGGAGCGAGGAAGATCGTCAACATTGAGAGAATCAAGCCAGCCTTTCTCCTACACGAGGAGCGGGAGGAGGCAAGGGACAACGCGCCAGGCGTGTCAAGGACGCCTCCGCCAAGCAACAACACGGCGGAGCCGCCACCAGCAATCGTGCCATCAAAGGACGATAACGCCAACGAAGATAACAATACGGAGCAGTACGACTTACAAGATTCACTGCAAATCTTCGATGACACACCACTAGACAACGACATGACGCAACCACCCCCGCCGCTTCTAACAGCTGTGGCTCCCCAGCCCGCAAGGGCCCGGGCAGTCCCAGATGCAACGGCATCCCAGAAAAACGATCCTCCCCAACCAAACATCATAACTACACAAGCTGTAGTACATCCACCTCCAAAGCCTAAACGCACCAAACACCTTCCCAGCATTCTCCGCCGGAAAGGCAATATTAATGGGTTCCACTCTCGGGCGAAGGCTGGAGGGAAACGAGTGAGATTCTCATTTCGTTATTAAAAATTTTCTTTAACATTCTTTTCACAGCATGGAGAAAATCCGAAAAGCACGCGAGCGAAAACCTCACGATCACCGTGAAGGACGACGAGATCGTCATCAGCAAGAGAGCACTGAGACGGAGGCACTAGGAAGGCTTTCACGACACTCAGCCACTCGTGCCGCTGCACCGCCCTCTAGCTTGTTAGCTGCAACGGGGGTGCACACAGGGCCGACTGGCTGAAGTCAGCCCTTTTCCATCAGTACCATCACCTCCTCCTCAGCCGGTCTCACTGCTCGCTCGCTAGACCAAGTACATTTTAGTCCGAAGAAACTTTACCGAGCAACGTCGACCGAATCGTCAAACTAGTCAGAATCGCACATTCTATTTTTCTACTATTTAGATCTAAGCACAACATGTTGAAACGGACCAGAAAGATTTCTCTTATACAGGCCGTGAGGGGGCCGTGGGGTTTTGTACATATCAGGCGCTTAACGGTGCTTGTTTCATCCCCACTGTTGTGGAATGGAGACTGGTTTTGGATCTTCCCTTGTGGCGTTGTCGCTGATTAGCTTCGGACCACCCTGCCCATTTGAGATATCTTGCCGGTTTGACGATCATTTTGATACTGGTGAGCTCGGAGCTCTTCGCGAGAATTGACAGTTGTTTATGACGTTCAAAACGTTCGCGGTGGCCCGTGCTTCTACGGTTATACAGTCTAATTTTTGTAACTGAGCATAGTCATATACATTTTTTAAGTTTGTTTTGATGTGACATATTTGTGTGTGCGTTTGGTGTGTGTAAAACTGTTTGCCATATTCGGGTTGGCTGTATATTTCAATGTAGATCTAATGGTGTAAGATTTGTAGTGTCGCGATACATTTCCTTTATAATTGTTTGTATTGTTGGTATAATTCTACTCAACGCTTTGTGTTTTTCGCCTAATATTATTCGCATAAATCTATCAATTTCTCTATGCACCCTTTCGATTACATTGTTTAGTGGGTGTTTGATCGATGAATACATTATCTTAATACTAACTGATTCTAGAAGTGTTTTGAAATTTTTCACTGGTAAACTGTGTTCCGTGATCGCAGATTATTTTTTCGGATTTTCCGAATTTTGGTATATAATCATTTAATAGTTTATTTCATGAGGCTCCGGCCGTTGCTCGTTTGAGGGGGTAAAAAACTACGAATTTACTGAAAGCATTAATTGTTGTTAATAAATATTTTGCCCCCCCTCCTGAGGACGGCAGAGGCCCGTAGAAGTCGATGGACAAAAGTTCGTTTGGTTTACGTATAAGGATTGGTTGGCTTATTTCATTATACTTAACATTTAAGGGTTTTGTTCTTTGACAATTATCACAATTTTTTATAACTAATGCAATCTTTTTACGTAAACCTTTTGCGTAAAAGTGTTCGCCTATCATTTTGTACAATTTTCTACCGCCTATGTGAGCGTATGTGTTGTGTGTTTCTCTAGCAAATGATTTTATCATACTGTTTGGAATTACAATTTTTTCTCTGGTGTTTGATTTTTTGTATAATACATTGTTAATGATTTCAAATCTTCGCATTGTTTGTGTGTCTTTGTTTGCAATTTTGTTTTTTATGTTTCGTGTATCATTTTCTTGATTTTGTTTGAGTTCTATCGTTTTGCAGAGTTTTTTGAGGTTATCTGTACGTGTTTGTGTGAGAGCTGCTATTATAATTTCTGATTGTAATTCTGATTTTAATTTTTCGCTGGTGTCCATGCGACTTAAATAATCTGCGACCGCATTTTGTTTACCAGGTATAATTAAAAGCATTTTTTCGTTAAATAAAGATTTTATTTTTTCAGAAACATTTTGATGTTTTTCAGTCCAAATAAATAAATTTTTGTTTTTGATTGATTCTAATAATGGGACCAAGTGGTCTGCAAATTGTATAGTGACTTTAAAGTAGACATGAATAAAGCCAATAAAATTTTGTATTGTTTTTAAATTTTTTGGTTGAGTAAGGTATTTTATTGTACGAATTTTTTCCGGTTCCGGCCGGATACCTTCGGCTAAAATAAAATGATCGATGAATTTTATTTCTTTACAAAAGAATTTTGTTTTCCTACAGTTTAAGCGTAGGTTGTGTTTGTGTAGTCGAGTGTATGATAAGTGTCGGAGACCTGGTTTTTTCTCGAACATTTCTTTACGCTCAATGATTAAGTTTTTTGGTTTAATTTTTTGTGTTGCCGTAAGGTCAACGCACTCGTTTATTTTTCCGTCGATTTCTAACTCAGAAAGTTCGTCCGGATTATCATAATTTTCCTCGTACGTTTTATGTTCGAGGTTATTTGTTTGATCTGACTCGGGTTTTGAGTATGCAGATTTTTCTATTAGCGCGAGGCTTTGGTAGCCATTTCGCGGAATGGTTTTGTCGACGTATTTAATTAAATCGTCCACGTTTTTTCCGTCGATTCCTAATTTTGGAAATTCGTCCGGTTTTTTATAATTTTTCTCGTACGCTTTTTGGTATTCGAGGTTTTTTGTTTTATTTGTTTTTGTACTTAGTTGTACTCGTGATTTTATGCGCGTGGATTTACTGCCAGTCGCGCTTTTTATTGTTTTGTTACTTATCGGTAAGGTAGGATATTTTTTGAATTTCTCGAGGTTCTGATAATAGAATTCCTCGGATATAGTAGTAGCTTCGCTACCTGTGCCGATAAGAGCATTTGTTTTTGTTTGTTTAATTTCGATCTCTATTTCCGGATAATGAAAAACTTCTACGTTATGATTACGAAGGAGTTCCTCCCGGGGACCTACTTTTATGGACGCGTTTTTAGTTACACTTTTACTTTCGTGTCTTTTTGAAAGCGCGTCGTTTTTAAGTGTAACTACTCGTCGTTTTTTAAAGTTTTGAGGATATCTTGCGGATCTACTTCGAAATTAAATATTTCGGTATCCCGTTTGTTCTGTGAATTTGCCCCCCCTCCTTGAGGAGGTTTGGGTTGATTTGGATTTTTGCTTATTGCTTGTATATGTTTTGGTTTGTTTTGCCATGATTTACCCGGTGTTTTATTTTTCGTGTCGCCCGAGTTTTCTCCTGATGGGAGATTTTGATTTTTTTCGTTTTTGTTGTTATTCGGATTTTCACCAGTGTTACGGTGTTTTTTGTTATCGTCATTGTCATAGTCCGTTAATATTTCAAGAAATTCGTTAATGTTGCTAATCCTTTGAGACATTACGGTTCTACGAATATCGCGCTCGAAATGGTCCGCTATCTTCCGAATTATTTCTTCGTCGGATATGTTCGTTTCAAAATCCCGAGCCAAGTTGCACATATAAGTGGCGTAGCTAACTCGTGAGAATTTACCCGGGCGATATTGACCATATTCAAGTCTTGTGGATTTTTCGCGCTGGATATTTCGGTTCCAGAATCTTTCTTTGAAACAAGTTACAAATTCATCAATTGTTTTTATATTTGACTGTAAATACCACCAATTCTGCGCGTCCCCTTCTAGAGTTTGCGTAATTAAGTGTTTTAACTCGATTTCATCGGGGTTAAGTGCTTCTATGTATGCTTTTAATTCTTTGATGAATTTAATTGGTCTTTCCGACGCGTGACCTTTGAATTTTGGCGGATCTATCCTTATTTTTCTATTGTTGTCCGTTGTGTCACTCGAGGCTCTAGATATTCTCGCTACCTTTTCGATAGATTTTGTCATTTCGTCTTTGTCGGTTTGTATTTTATTTTCTATTTTACGTATATCTGCCGCGTGTGTCGCGTCGTGTGATAGTAATCTATCTACATCACTTTCTATGATTTGTGTTCTAGATTCTAAAGTAGCATTCTTTTCTTTGAGTTCTTTTATTTCTTCCCGGAGTGATTCTATGTACGCGGTTAGTGTTTCCAATTTTTCATCGATTTCTGTTTTTGAACCTTTATGTTTTAATTGGATTTTTTCGGTTTTTGGTGTACCCGAGGAATTTTCTAACACGGTGATTCTTTTGTCGAGGTCATTTGTCTCGAAGTGTAAATCTGTTAGTTGTGAGTCGACTTGAATCTGCCATGTCTGTTCTACTGTTAGTGTATCAGTGTGTGTGTTTCTTAAACTTTCAAATGATTGGGCGTATCGCCTGTGTCGTTCGTTACGATCAGCCATTGTAAAATAGAAATTGTGCTTTTGACGGATTTTAATTAATGGCTACCCTTCGGGTATTTTGCCTTTGACAAATGAACTTCCCGGTTACCGTGACTTTACCGATATCTCGAGTCCCTGTTCGGGCGCCAATGAAACGGACCAGAAAGATTTCTCTTATACAGGCCGTGAGAGTTCGAGACTCGAGAAAGATAACGTGTCGCGAGTCGGTCGAGGGAGGGGTCGAAACCACCTCCACAGGAGTGACAATCCCTGCCCTCTCTTAATAAGAGAGGGATGCTACTCGCCGATGAGCAGCGGAGGTCAGTTTCGGTCTGACTCGCTACTCCTCGGCTTAGGATACATCCACGCAGCCAGCGGGGTGCAGGTCTCAACGTGTCTGATGCACAGCCAACGTAGGACCCTCGCCCTGTAGGGGGGGAGAAGGTATCAGAATAAATTAGACTATAGGAATAAGATTAATGATTGAGTGTATTATATTAAGTATTTACAATGAAAGGCCTAAAGCTCGCAATACAAGAAAGGGGGGTTGGCGTTGCGTAATCCTTATCCGAGCGCTATGCTCATCAGGCATCGGATTGCGCGTGGCCGGGAGCGGGTGCGCACTTCCCTCGAGAGGGTCCTGCTCGCCGCGAGAGCTGTAGGCAAATGACAGTCTTCTTGCTGCTGCGCTGCCTTTTATACTCCTCCGGCGCCTATGCTGTAGTGTGTAAGCTGTTGCTCCCTCTCTTGGCGCTCGCTCGTAGCTCGGCGTGGAAAAGGTGGCGCTGCTGTGGTTTCCGCTTCCGCGGCTGTAGCGCTTATGTTTTTGCGTGGTGTCTTTATGAAGTATGTGTTCGGCTCTACCGGTAATGATTTACCGGTATTGTGCCGACAATGTTTTTACATTGCCTCATCCCGGCCGTTTCAATGTATAAAATATGGAGTCAAACTCAGGTAGTCATTTGTTGTACAAAACGACTTACGTCGCATTAGATCTAAGTTATTTACGAATAAATTATAGAATTAAAAACAAAAGCGACGAACCAAAGAACGGCGACAATTAGCACTAAGTTTCTACAGCTTAAGGACACCAAAATCTTTTCATCTGTACAGACACAGCGTGTAAACCTTGTAAAAACCTTTTTATGTATATACAAACATATCTTTTTTGAAACATTGTAAAAAACCTATCAACTGTACAATCAGAACAAGTATGCTATTCCCGCAAACTCTGTAAAAATCAATCAATAATTTTTGTAACATCATCAAAACTTGTATAGACCTCTCCAGACTTTTATAATCAATCAGGCAACATTTCTAGCTCTCGCTCGATTTTGTAAAACTTCTCAATTTGTAATCAGTCTTTGTATTCGCCTCGCGAAATTTAAAAAATGCAAGCATTTTCTCCCTTTTGGGGGGAGTACTGTAGGGGCTCGGCCCGCCGACAGGCGGCGGCACCGAGCAGCGAGCGCGGTAGCGAGAGCGCGGCGCGCAGCACAGCGCGTCAGTCCACCGCCGAGAGTCCCCAAGAGCAGTCAGTCTGGAGAGAGCCCACCTTACGAGGGAATAAAGATACGCACACACCACACACAAGCGTCTATTCTTTCCCCTCGCCATCTCCTAGGACCCCGCACCCCTACATGTACAACGTCCTTACATCTCAAAATTAAATTTGCTAACTTAAACATAATTTTTAGTTTTTCATGTTGTAAAATATAATTATGTGTTTAAACGAATTTTTAATTCATGTAATTTTCTGTACATGAGTGAATATTAATAAATATTCATTTTTTGCGCTCATATCAAAATGCCATGTTGCAATAATATTTGTGTAATATGAACTTGAAATTGGCTATTGTTTTGATATAGGTCGATCTACAAAAATTGAAGGTTTTCTACAAAGCTAGAGCACCGTATCATAACTTGCAGTTAAAGCTAACCCTATTTTAGAAAAGGATGCTAATAAATGGTTTCGTTGAATGAAGTAAATAAATGTCATGATTTAGTTATGTTCAAAATTATGTCATTTTAGTTTTCAAATCGATCACTATAAATAATTAATATATTTCTATTAAGTTATATTAGTAAGTTATATTATACCATCACTTAGTAATTTCTGGCATTTGAGGTGTAGAACAAATTATGTTATTTAAAAATCCATGATTATTTGTCTAATAAATCAGGACATTTGATAGTATTATTTTCGTCACAATTTTGAACATGAGCATAATACTGCTTATTCATGACCTTTAGTTTTATTTTTTTGTAATAGGGAAGTGCTTATTAGTAATTATTTGCAATTTAGAAGTACAGTTTTTGTTAAATTACTTAGTTAGAATGATTGTTATGGATATAAATGAAGTGTATAAGAGATGTGAAAATAAGAATTTTAATATACCTTTTTCTACCCTATAACCCTACGAAATTTTTGGATAATCTTTGTAAATATATTTTATATATTTTTAAAGCGTTATCCAACTTCATTTTAGCTTTACTATCTGGTGTTTGACCTCGCAGTAACTTTTTAAGTATTTTGAATTTTAGATCACTGGATAATGTTTTATTTCTATAAAGACATACAGCAAATTTTTCTGGACAAATTAAAATCGATATTTTAATTACTTGATCAAAATAATCTTGTAACCTTTATTCAATATTTTTTAGAATAATTCTATTAATTATAAGTTTAAATGAATAGTATTAAATCAATACAATGAAGCAAAACTTGTGAACCATATTTAATTGGATGAAAGATAGAAGAAGAATATCGGGTACAAGATTACAGTTTACAGTACGGCTTATAAAAAAAATAATATGAATGGAATTTATATTACTATTATAACTATGTAATTTATTACATAAATTTATTACTTATTTTTCTCATGTACTTTAATTACAAGTTTTTATTACATAGTGTTTGTGTAAATATTATAATACTAATTTAATACGTGAAAATTACGAGTCTTTAGAATATTCAGGGCTTACAGAAAAGAATATAGGTTTTCTTTTAAAATAGTGAAATTAATTATTATCTTACTAATACTATATTCAATTTTTGTATATTATTCATTATAGTATTCATTTAGCCAAGTATCATAAGCACGTAATATTATTGCATATAAAAATAAGGTTCTCGAGTTTGCCTTTACTGTACTGATTTAAATAAATAAATAAATAAATGTAAATATTGAAAATCACTTTTACCTTTAACGTCATTCTTGATTACCTCTTGATATTTACTTATAAATTTGCTGAGTGCGTTATAGCTAGATATGTGATAATTTTTATATACAGCTGAAATTATTTCAAGCATTTCTTTTTCAGTAAAACTTAATGGTACCGTAAAATCTTTAATCATTCCAGACAATTTCAGAAATTTAATAAATGTTGTGTACAACTCATTGTTATACATCAAATTATTATGTGATGCATTGGTAACTCGTCTTTGGCATTTTTCTTGAACAAATAATCTATTTGTATTTTCTACTAATTGAACTGCATTTTTAAAGTTTATAATGTTATCTACAAAAGGATCATATCTAGAAATATTTTCTATCTGAAAATGTAAAAGTATGTATAGAATTATAAATTATACAAATACAAAATAGAGTAAAAAATTGAAGTATATAAAGATAGAATATACAACCTCAAAAATATTCGTTGATGATTTGTAAGCACCATTCATAGAGTCCTCACAAGTTTCACATTCACAATCGACATTGTTGTTACCAAAGTAAGTACCCTATCGCTAATAATAACGTTATTTCATAGCGTTATGGAATAACGTTATAAAATAACGTTATAAAATAACGTTATTGCCGACGTTACAATTTGGAACACTTTTTAACGTTATTTTTAACGTTATTTAACGTAAAATAACGTTATTTTTTGTCATTTCATTTTTTATTTATTTAAATAATAGTAATTACAATCCTTAGAATATTGTTATTGCAATATTTGCGCTTGTCGAAGTAAGTAATAATTAGGAAGCTAAAGAAAAAAAAGATAAAAAAAATTTTCCCGAAAGAGGATCGAACTTGACACCTTTTGATTCTTAGTCCTAGACTGTACCACTGAGCCACGAACACTTGTTATTTTTGATACTTAAGTTTTTGCTCTTATATCTCATATGTCTACATTTTAGAACTTATATAGTAATTTCACAGGATTTTTTCGATTATTCACACATACACGTAAATACGTACATTATTTTTAGTAATATATTTCAAATGATTGCTTTGAGAATTGTGAGAGAGAGAGTGACTCTGGAGAGTACTTAGGCCAAGCAATAGAGCAAAAAAAAGACCAATTCTGTACATGAAAAATAGCAGGTAGGCAAGCATACCAATCGATAGGTAATGATGTACATGTAATGAAAAACCACTTTTGGACAAAAAATTTCCCAAAGTAAACTTTTGCTATAACAAAAACTGCAAAAAAAACAGTTTTTTTTTGTTTTTTTATCTATAGCACAAAAACTTACGGATTTACTATTTATTGAAATTGAAGGCGGGCAAATTCTGCAGAGTTTAAGATATTAAACTTTTCGATAGCTTAATTAGGAACCGAGAAAACTCGGAAAACGCGAAAATTCGACGATTTTTTAAAAATTCATAATCATTCGTACTTTTCGTGCGATAAAAAGTTGGCGCTGTCAGACAATTATATTTTGTGTAATTGTCATTTTAATTTTTTTGTACCTTTAATTAATAATGCTCTGGTGTCTCGGGAAATCGTCTCAGAAAGATTTTGAAAATGGATTTGGAAAGTTCAAGTCTTGTAGAAAATAATGTATATTTTGGTTTTTCTTAAAAAAGTAGGCAAGTATTAGAAAAGCGCGTGTGAAGATGGATAAAAACGGCCGGCCGCGCGCCAGTTCACGAGTAGTGGGGAAGCAAGCGAAGCGGGGCGGTAGTATATATAGCTATACTGCGCGCAACTCTCGCTTCGCTTGCTCTCCTTCAATTTTGCTATTAGTACCATTCTTGTAAATCCGTAAGTTTTTGTGCTATAGATAAAAAACCAAAAAAAACTGTTTTTTTTTGCAGTTTTTGTTATAGCAAAAGTTTACTTTGGGAAATTTTTTGTCCAAAAGTGGTTTTTCATTATATATACATCATTACCTATCGATTGGTATGCTTGCCTACCTGCTATTTTTAGGCACGACCGTAACACGGGAATGCCTTATAGTTTTATCATCGCAAAAATTGTAACCACCGATATCTCAGCCAATTTTCGACCAATCGGGCTGAAAATTTAGAAGAGTGCAGCTCTTATAAATACAAAAAAACGTTTTTTTTACTTTTGCAATTACCGGCCAATTGTTCAAATGGGAGCTCTTTATGCTTAATTTTACATGTTATTTTAACTGAAGTATGTTGTAATGAGCTTATCTCAGTCAGATAAGTCCCAATCGATCCAAATTTTTTTTTGTAAGTTCTACTTATGTTAAGAAAGATACAGTATAAAATTGGGCTCGATTCCGTAAATACAAAAAATATGCGGGCATTTCTTAGATTTTGGAAAAACGGTTTTTTGCCAACAGCTCAAATTCTAAGCATTTTACAGAAAAAAGTTAAATGGGAAAGTTGTAGATCTCTAAAAAATACAACTTTTTCCTATTAACATGAACAGTCGAAAATGCTTAGGGTTCAAATTAACAAGCTAAAATCAAATTTCCACATTTAAATAATTCGTTTTACATAATAAAACTTTTTAGGCTTACGTTGTACATAAAAACGTTCAACATAAAAGTTGTAGATATTTTAAAAATACAATTTTTGACTAGAATAATTATACATTCAGAATGATTTAATATGTTATAAAACCCCAAAACTGATATTTTTAAGAAAAATTTCAGTTGCTCTCGATTATCTCTGCGAAATTAATTCCAATCGAGCCAACTTTTTTTTCATAAACTTCCCTAGTGTTAATAAGGTGACGGTCCTATTTTGGGCCCAATCCTATACATACATTAATTATACAGTCACTTCAAAAAATCGCTAAAAACAGTTTTTAGGCCATAATTTTGAATTCATGCATTTTACAATAAAAAGTTAAATGGAAAAGTTGTAGATATCATTAAAATACAACTTTTTTCTATTGACATCAAAAATGAAAAATGCGTTTATAACGACAGTTCAAAATCGAATTTTAACATCAAAATATGAATATTTTCACAAACAACTTAAAACTAAGACGTTTTACAATAAAAAAATTACATTACAAAATGTACCTAATCAAAATTCTACGTATCGCGGTCGTGCCTATTATGCAAATGCGTAGCGTTTGTATTACGGGGGATGCTAGTTTATGTACAGAATTAATCTCTATTACTTGGCCTAACTGTACTGATATAGTGGTTTTTTTCCTTATAGGTATAGAGGCATGGCGGCTGCCAACTAGAAGTTACTAGTTGGTATTAAAGGGTCGTCTACAGTGATCTATATATAGGAATAGAGGATTTTGAATGCCGCGCGCTCGATAGCTTATCTATAGGTGGAGCCACCGGATGGATCATGATATTGATTGATTGATCTTAATCGATAAAGGGGGCGCGGATTAGCATATTTATAGAGGATATAGAGGGCGATAATTGATTTGATTAGCCAATGATAAAATTGGATTTGGAAAAGAGGGCGCTGGGAAAACTCACGGATAGAGGAATAAATTAGTGGTGGTCTATTAAAGGCCAATAGAGGATTTATTTCAGATGGAGGACCAATTGGAAAATTCGGCGGCCGGACCGACGCTTCCGTGAAGAAGGAGACCGGGTGGGAAAACGCGGCATCCTTCCTCGAGCGAAGCGTCGGCCTCGGTCACTCTGTCCTGGGACGCCTCGAAGGGCAGTCCTGACTCTGTTCCTGGTCCTAGCAGTAGCAACAGCTCTCTCTATTCTTTTTCGAGTTTTCTTTTGATTTTGTGTTGGAGCCATCACGCCGGTTGTTGGATTTTTCTAGAGAGGCTTTGGGTGGTTTCATACATATTTGGTGAAGTAAATATTGGTGAGAAGTTAATATAAATTTCTTGATATTAATTTCGTGTGGTGGATTAAGTTTATTTGTGGCAATTAGATAGAGGTTTTTCCCGTTATTGTTTGCTAAATGGTTGCCTGTAATATACGGGGGGTTTCAGAATATAGCTCTGGGTTCATTTTCTAACGTAAATTTATTGTTTTAATTCACATTGCTACCAATTCTTCCCGCATCCTCTATCCTCACTGGTACTCATCCCGTTTTTAGGAGTACAGCCGTGACTTACAAATAATTTGATGACTGACTGGAATCCTCGTGCGGGCGAGGCAAATTCCACGTCACAAAAAATATATATATATTCGTTATATTTGGGGTCCAAAAATAATAAAACCAAAAATATAAGGCACAAAATTTATAACACTCAAATGAGGCCCAAAAAATTGCAAAGACCAAAAAAGCCTACAATTTGAAGGCCAAAAATTTTGGGCCGAAAAAATTAAGTTCCAAAAATTTTGGGCTCAAAAAATTGAGGCCCAAAAATTAAGGCCCAAATCATAAGGCCCCATTTTATATCGTTAAACTTTTAGGACACCTAGGTTGATCTTATAACGGCAGAGCCTGCGGCGATAAGCCCTTTAATATAATATAAGATTAACGGCAGAGCCTGCGACTATAAGCTCTTTAATATAATATAAGATAGTATTAACTTATGTGCTACTAAACATTTAAAATTTTTATTTTTAGAAATCCCCTGCGTTCAAGCTGAGGAGAAGGACATTTAGAAGATTTTTCATCCAGTTTGGAAAGAATTCATCACCCGGAAGCTGAAAATTCCTACGGCAAAGGAATAAATGTGCTAAAATTTAGTACTGCACATATGGAATTTTCACATAGTAACTATATATAAATAATTTTTTTAAAATATGTAAAATTACTATTAATATGTATATACTTTCACTAAGAAAAAGAATTTTTTTTATATTTCTTATAAATAATTTTTTATTGCCTATTAATTGATAAATTTTTTTTTAGGTTTAACTCAGGCATAACCCTTTAACCCTAACTAATTTCTTCACTTAACACGTAATACAAGTACGTATGAAATTTTGCACATCTTCTTTGAGATTTTCCCAAAAATATCGTTGCTTAATTCGTCGATACGTTTTTGTAACTCCACGATGACCTCCTGTCGCTGTGCAATGCATTTCTTTAATGATTTTGCTTTGACGTTTTTCTTCAACATATTTATTATTCCCAGGCAAACTATAACTTTATTTATACATTCTCTAAAGCCTTGCGCATTAATGGCAATATTTCTTTCCATTGTACGTTTTCAACGTTATGGGTTTTTGTTATGCTTATAGAACATATTCCTTTTTTTTATTATTAACGCTTTCAATACTTCAAAAGTGTGAATCAAATTTTTCCGAATTTCCGTAGTGCTTGCGGATTGTACGTTCTTTATAACGGCTGCGAAAAGTTGCCGATTATTTCTTGTAGTACACTTAAGTTCACCTGGTTCCAGGTTTGCAAATTACCTTTAGTATCGATAAAATATATATAATTATCTTTTCGCATGTATAATTGTTCTTTGCACTCCACAAATTTCTCCTCTCCTCGTACTTCTTGACCGATTTGATCCCTTATTTCTTCTTTGTTGCAAAAGGTGTCCTCGGGTATAGACTCACCTCCTCTTTCGCTTAGTGGTTGTGGATTTTCATTTTTATCAATATTTTTATCATTACCATCTTCTTGAATTATAGTTGTTTCGTCTAACCGTCTTTA